>JAHZMZ010000358.1:0-10988 GCA_027743805.1 Lepidocyrtoides sp. E14
TGTATAGATCAGGCAAAAGAATGCAAAAAATATCCGACCCGGGACATAATATTAATAGAAAGCTTCACTGGCATTAAAAATTCCATTCACGTCAATTACCTAGTTTTGTTTGTAGTGAGTGCTGAGATATGCTACACACATATATACATATTATTATATTGCATGCGGAGGACCTCCACTGGAGGTGTATTAGATCATTTAGAGATCTCATTCCCAAAGATTCTCTTAAGTAATGATGACGTTTATATGCCAAGTCACGAAAACAAAAAAAAATACTTTGTACCAATAAAAATAGTCACACTTACTTGTGACTTGTGCTTAAGCAATTTCTTTTCGAAGAATTCTTGAAATTTCGAACAGACAATAACGACAAAATAAGCATTTGCCCATAAATTAGTGAATCATTCAATAATCGCAAACAAGGTCCATTCTAATGCGCGGCGCAACCTAGTTCCCTATAAATGTCTTTGTAATTTGCAATCGCAATTTGCAATGCCTTGTGTTTATTCTATCATATTGGAAAAAGCATAATAAGATGATAACTGGTTATATTGCTACAGATTTAAATTTGAACGGAGGTTAATTAAAATTACAAGGCATGCAGAAAGAAGCAACAATTATTCAAAGTATTCATTGGAACGTTGTGTTACCATTGCACATGGTAATTTCAAAGTGATCTTTAGGAAAGTAGACATGTTATTATACCTAGTTTGCTTTTGGCAAGAGTGACATCATGCACAAGCATATAAACCTTGTGATTACGAATGAGATATATATGAGGACCCATTCATTTCTCCTCTTGTTTTTACCGTTTTTATACATTTCCACCAGTTGAAAAACCATTATCATGCAAGAAGATCCATGATGACGTATATTTTCTTTAGCCAGTTTCACATTGCAATAACTCTAAACTGCATGAAAGAACTCTTTCTTTGAAACATGAGAGACGGTGGTACATACACGAAACATGTATTTTTCTTCCAAATTCACAAGACTAGATAGATAAGAAAAACAAATTGGTCCTCATTTACTACTACAATAAATTAAAACAAAATCTTTACGCGTTGATTTTAAAGGAAATAATCCTTGGCCCAGCTAGCGACGTGTACCAAAATAAAATTGTTTTCTTATTGCTGCAATTACTTTACTTGCATCTTAATTTGGAGGCGAAAATAAACCAAGATTGTATCTTTCTCATTGTATTTACATTAGATCTAACATGTGTAACATCCAACAACGTACAAATATGCATCAGTTTAATATACCTATATCTATGTGGAATGTTAATATTAGATATGTATTCAGATTGACAACTAGTGAAAAGGTTATTCAGTAATGATATATTTAAAATATATATATATGCCCATATAAATACACATCATCAAGACAAACTTGGATTTTTAAAATTTGGATGAATGTAGTAAAAGTTCCTGTAGTTTATTTTATTTACCAATCCATGTATTGGAGAAGCCCCACGGACTCGGCACCACTCCCAAGAGCCGATCCGCGGTTCCTCATCCTCATCATCATCCTCATCTCGCTCAAAATCAACATCGTACTTGACGACAGTGATCTCGGGGGTTGCCTTCCCGGGCGATGATACAAACATTTTCTATACGGATACCACATTGTAATTATTACTAATTACTAGTACCGCATAATTACCACTTACCACAAAAGAAATGAAAAAGCATAATGTCAGTATAGTCAACAATAAAACNCACAAAAGAAATGAAAAAGCATAATGTCAGTATAGTCAACAATAAAACATTGGAAATTTACCGACAGCAAAATACATTTTGGTTATTTATTACTTAGTTTAACAGCAGCTTGTTCAACTATACATGGTGATATGCAGGTTCGTTATTGCTTTCTCCTCATAAAAACATATACTAACATGATTTTAGTACCTTGTTTTATAATGAAGAATTTACCGCTACAAGCATTAAGAACAATAAATACTTGCATTACTATGTAAGTATTGATCACTTTATAAAGAGCCCAGTCGATCAGTTGAGTACCATATGCTTCAGGTGCTCTATTTCTAAGTACCAAAACCATCTGGATCACTGATTACTGAATCATTTGCTTTGATATGATAACAACGATATGAATAAGATAAATTGATTTGACACATTACCTCCAAAAAAGATTTGTTGTACAGATTTTCAATTGACACGACACATTACACAATTAATCATACCAGTCATAAAACATACCAAAGCCAAACGATAGTGACAATGATAATCATATAATTCGCTGAATATTATTTTTTCCTTTCTTCTGGTGTTTTACCAGCGTATTAACAAAATTTACAAAAAACATGGTTAATTTATAATTTAGGTTATTAGAAAGTTTTTAGAAAAATTCATCACAATCATATTCATCAAATTTTGATTTCTACGTAGTGTGTACAAGAGAGTCTCATGTCATCATGAAACTTTTCAGATCTCCAGTCAGAACTTCTCACTTCACCCCGTTCATCTATTTTAGCCTGTATGAAGTCGAACGATTCTGATTCTGCTGAGTACAGTAAATGGTGCAATCTTCTAACTCTAACCTATGTCTAATGAAAACTAGCCAAATGACTTTAAATGAACCAATTAATAATATTTTATCATTATTGGGAACTATGCTCTGCATTCTACTTCTAAACGAAAATCGACAAACGCACATTGAATATTTTCTAACATTTTTACAGCAACGAAAACCTACCTGATTTCCCCACATTAATTTCTTACTTAATTAGTACATATTCAATCAGTATGTCAGTATTAGTATGTATTTTGTATTTGTGACTACAATAATTTGCGTTGCACAAAATGTAAAATATGATACAGCTTTTAAACCTGATTGGTTTAGTATTAGCCCCATTTATGGCATTCTCTTCTTTATCAGTACGACAAGGACTGAAAATCTTTTGGCTAACATCTTATTCAATGTTATCTGCTTGACTCTTATCATCACCACTTCTTGATCATAGAAACCTACCTGATTTCCCCACATTAATTTCTTACTTAATTAGTACATATTCAATCAGTATGTCAGTATTAGTATGTATTTTATATTTGTGACTACAATAATTTGCGTTGCACAAAATGTAAAATATGATACAGCTTTTAAACCTGATTGGTTTAGTATTAGTCCCATTTATGACATTCTCTTCTTTATCAATACAACAAGGACTGAAAATCTTTTGGCTAACATCTTATTCAATGTTATCTGCTTGACTCTTATCATCACCACTTCTTGATCATAGAAATTACGCATACATAAGCTGGCTGGTGCTACTTTATTAAGCACTTACATTTTATAACAAAAAAGACTCTTGATTATTTAATAGTCATTATTAATAGACATGATGATGCTCTCCATGAAACGCCAAATCCATTCAACCATGCATATTATATGATGCAGGTTGCTTTTGTTTGAAAAAATTGAAAACAAAAAAAATGTTTTTTTTAACACTAACCTTTGCATTGTTGGGAGATACTGGTGATGTAGAACCCTTATCCTTTTCTTTATTATTCGATTTCCCTTTTAGCTTAAAAGACCGTCTCTTTTTCGGTTTTTCGTATGTGTGAATACTTTCATCGTTATTATTGTAATTATGAACATGGTTGCTAGAACTGTTTTCTACATTTTGACGATTGTCAAACTCTCGTCTGAATTGCGGTGAATTTGCAGGCGACGAGGTCGCACTTTTATGTCTTTTCTTAGACTCATCCAGATTCTGCTGATTAGTAATGGACCCATCGTTGTTGTTATGATAAATTGGATCCGTCTTCACGTACAACAGTGACTGATTCTCTTTCAAATTTTCTCCAAGCCCTGTACTAATGAAATCGTGTTCTGTTAAGTTTGGTAGGTCAAGTGTACTTTTTGATGCCCGAATAGGCTTACTTTCCAACAACGAATTTTTGTTTGTATAGAGGCTATTAATCAGATCTCTGTTATTTCTTGTTGGAGAATCTGTAGTGAATACTGGTCCGATTTCTGTCATCATTGATAAGCTGCTGTCACTAATTTTGCCAGTTTTGTAACTTTTTAAAGGATGAAAACTTAGAGAATTTTCCATGTTTGAATGCTTATTACTGCCACTACTACTGCCACTATCGTTTAGATTGGATGTTGATGCAGATGGAGACCCTGGTGTTGTCCTTTCAGTGATTACTTTTAGATGTCCCTCTTCGTCGGTGGTAATTGTTGAATTGGTGAATCCAGCATGAGAAATGCTGCGTTGTGTTCGAAGATTTTTACTCTCAATAACAGAAGCGGCCATATTGTCGTTTAAATGTAAACATGTACATACAGTAAACGCATAAGTATTTATTAGTTGGTATATGATGATTCAGTGGAAGTGGGTTTTATCGATGAAGAAAAATATTTCTGTGGTTTTCTACAACAGGAGGACTATTGCGGTTTTTAGTAGTGGTATATATATGCGAATGCGAATTACGGCAACGGAGCCGTTGCACTGTCCCGTTTCGATTTCGATACAACACTTATTTTTGACAAAAGGCCAACTTAAAAAGATGTCAGATCGCATTTAATGTTGTTGCTTTCATGTTCACTTTGTGCCATGCTACAAACAACACTGTGAAAGAATTATCCACATGTTCTCGTTCGTTTTTTCTTAAATTCAAAATTATTGCTGTTTTAATCTAGTCGTTTCTGTCACATTCCATTTTTACACAAGCACAATGCAAACTTAAAGCTTCTATTTTTTGCATAAAAACCGTACGTGGGATTGGAATTTTACTCGGTGAGTTTACTTATACGAGGAAAATTCTAAAACAATAAAATTATGCAGTAGTAGTAGTAGTAGTAAAAATGTAGTTTAATGGAAAGCTAGTATTCGCTGTAGTAGCCTGTTTGTTCATTTCGAAAAGTAGTACATATTACAGTGTGATGATCACACTATGAATGGACAGGAGAATAAAAAATATCTGTGCTACGATTTTTCACTTTTAATTTATTCTTTTTGTTGACTAGCAAGTGTCAATTGAAATATATTGAAAGTTTTTTAATTAGTTTCAATTATCAATGTTAAAATTAGATATGGCTAATGTCTAACGTAAGTTTACGTTTCCCTCTTCCCTTACTGAAACGAACATAACAAATTCCATATGAAGTTTTATATGATAGACAAAAGAAATTCCACAGCTTGTTTTTCTTTCTTTGTTTTGTAGATTGTTTTTCAGAAGCAACGGATAAAAATGTTGAGAATAGAGGGACTTTATAGTCTCATAATATGCTATACGTTGAACGTGAACCGTTGCATGCAAATACAAGAAAATGAGAAGAAAACACTTCCAAACTGTATGGACTCCAAACGAAAACTAAAGAGAAGTGGGCCGAAAAGAGAATCTTATGTGTTCTTACATCAAATGGTAAGTCAGTAAAGCACACAGTATGAATCTCCCGTTTATCTATGAGAGTCTGCATACTGATAACATGATATTCCATGCCGAGTTTCCCAATGAAACACTTCACTCCATTGAAATATGTATTACTTGACTCACGTTTCACGTGCTTTAAGATGCATACTCACTTTTACGTACATCTTTTTTTTACCTAGGTATATTGGCTATACTAACTACTTTAATATACCCACTACCTACAGCTTATTTTTGATAGCAAAACTGTGCATAGCAAAGAGTGACAAAAAGTCCTGTGTCATCATCATTTTTCAATGAACACTACTACAAACCACCATTTTACACACATCATAGGCATATAACGTTGCTGATTGTGAATCTATTTTTGATTATATAATGAATTAACAGCTAAGCTTTTATCGTGCTGTTCCATTAAAACCACGCATTAACATCACACGTATATAGTACTCAATTTCATGATGAACTGCTTTTGTGTGCATAAACCACGTTATCAGGAAAACTCACTTTTAGTTTACAATAAAAATAATGTCAATATAATTATATCTACCTAGAATGCAGTTACATATTACGTATGAAAATATCGTGTTTAATTATTGTCTGTATATAGTCAAGAGGACTGTGATAGAGAGACAGAGAGTCTGTGATATAATCACAAATTTTTACCGTCTCCTTTTCTCTTCTATGACTAGCAGGAAAACTAAAATAAAGTGAAAAGTCATATAAACTCCCTATTTTCAATATACGTCACACGTACATACGGCCTTTTGTTGTCTAAGTTGATGGATTCATGCACACACATTATAACTTTAACAGACAAGTTGGAGAACGGGCAATTCAGCAAAGTGTTTTTTATATGGTATGTTCGACATGGTAGAAAAAGTATGCGTATCCAAATGACATATTTAAGTGACACTACGGACACTTGATCACAACATATAGGTATGTATATGTAAGTGCATATTATGCTCAATGCTGAGACGCATAATAGTTTGTTTTTCTTAAAAATTGTCACTATTAGAATAATTGTTGTCAGTAGACGGAGGAATGAATACCAACAGACAGAACAGTGTGTAGTAGTGGTAGTCACTTATTTTTTATATATCGCCATTGCTAATCGCTATTTGAATGCCTGTCTTGTCACAAGGAACAGAAACTAATGCAACAGTATTTTCCGTTTTCGACTTGTCATGGATAAAATCACACTAACTTATGCAGATAGAAAGCAATTCATTTTCCATCTACATACATACTGCTAACAAATAAAGTCGTCCTAGACGTAAATTATCTTTCACTGATGTGTTCAAAAAGAAGAATCAATGAATTTTATAGTGGGTGTGTGTAGGTAGTAGGTATGCATGTGCGAAACGTACTTCAAAACTACATGTAAGTCCTAAATATAAAAATTAGCATTTTTTCTGCTCTTTCCCTTCACAGTTCCCAATCTCATAATATGCAGAGGTTATAGGTTATAGTATACCTACAGCATAGCAATAACCGAACTGACTAACTGACCATGTTTGACGAACCACTGCAATAGCAGTTTTAAATTCACTTCACCTTTTCCTCTAATTAAATTGAGACCCAACTACGACAAATCAATATCCTTCGTGTAAGAAAACATACTTTGTAAGCATGACAGAGAAGGAGAGAAAATGTGAGGAGTAGAAAATTAACTTCCAAGTTTTATGTATTTACACTTGCTTCATTTAATATTATCGCAGTTTTGCCACTGGTATGGATGTGTGAAGTGTAACCAAACCGTGAATTTGCACAGGACACGTTTTGATTCGTTAATAGACTGCGGAACTTCGTCAGACGAAAGGAATACCGAATAGGTGTGAGTGTATAAGCGTAGCAAATAATGCAATACATACATAGATATTTACATTTTTAGTAGACATATCATTTATGCCATTGGCATTTTCTCTGCATATACATCAACGAAATACTGGACCTCCAAACTGTCGAATATTTTACCAGTGCCAACTAAACTACTGACTAACTGAAACAAATATTTATTTATTTATTATGTTGGCATTGATTATAACACGTTCAGGGAATAAAACAACAAAAAATGCAATGTTCGTATTTTTTAAATAAAAAGTCACCTATAGCTGCACGTAGAAAATATAATAATGTACCGAAATGAAATGTGATGATAATAAACTAACGTCATCATGGTCATATTTGGTAGGGAAATGTGAATTTCTAGGTTTTCATATCCCATAACAATGGCTTATACTAGAGACAAAGATTGGAAACAGACATAATATGCCACGAAATATTCACATGTACAAATGCATGACATTCCACAGATTTTTCACGCCATGCGAACACAATTAAGAGCTACTACAGATAAGACACAGAGGAATACATAATAATAATAATAGCAATAAGGGATCTGTTGTTGTTGCTGACTAGATAGATATAACATGGATGGTGGTATACAGCCATGTCCATAGTATATACAAGAAATGCAAAAACTTCAATTAGTTACGGTACTAACTTTGTGCACTGCAAATTACAAATAGCGATCATGTAAACGTGTAGCAACACATTTCTCCTTCAGCGGTCGGAAAAAGTTTTTTTTACTAGCTACAACGCAACATGACTTTTCCACAGTGAATAATGAATTTTTACTTTCTGTGGGATGATGGGTTATGAATGAACGAGGTTCAAAAGCATAATTTAAGTACACGTATTCAACATATCATGTTCAATAAGTAAACAATGTTTACTTTGCTTTCTCTTTCCTAATTCTAAAATAGACACGGAACATTCTACCCACTACAAATGGAATTTTTCTCTTTTTTTGGAATAGAACGCAACGCCGAGTCTTTTCCAGCTAAATATTTGATAAACACGAAATGATCCTATAAATATAAACGTACCACTGAATAGGACGTTAGGACGTGGCAAGTGAAAGGCGAACACAATAAAGTGACAAAAACAAACGGACAGTTTCTTCATGCAAGCAACCTTACTTTTCGTTTCAAATGCATACGAGCTTTCCTTTTTTTACTCTCCATTGTCTATTCTAACCTGAAGAGCAAAAACAGTACGAATAATATAGAATAAAGTATCATTGAGAAAAGACAAAACATATACATTCATATACATAATGCACTTTACTTTCTCCATCTTTCTTTCTCGCTGAGGTGGCCTTGCCTCCAGATAAAGCATAGATGAAGGTAGCAGTAGTAGTCACATGCAAAGTGGAAATTATGTTTAACGAAGCAGGAAAAAATAAATCCAAAATCTACGTCAAAATTTCCTTTTCTAGATAGAACTTGTGCTATACTCGTACAGTATAATTATGTGAATTACACATTTGAATGACAGGAATTGCATAACACACCACACTAAATTACTTGTGCAAAGAGGTCTAAAACATGAAATTCCTTGTTGATCATCATCAAATTATGAATAAATAACGTCAGTAAACAGTGATAAGCAGGAGTTTTACGCATTACGTGCTGTTACGACGAGAAGGATAATGAAGTTTCCTTCATGTGTATGAAACATGTATGCATATTGTAAAAATCTTTAATAATAAGAACGGTAAAACTAAATTAGTTTTCTTTTCCGAAAGCGTCATTTGTGATGAAGTAGAGTAAAGATTAGTTAGTTGATAAGAAAAAACAATATCACGATATAGTAGATAATCAAAAGTAACAAAACATCCAAGAATATGTATTATGCTTTCAAAATCAATATCCTACCAAGCAGACTGTTTGAAACACTTCCCGTAAAAAAGAAACATTCTCACAAAATACATTTCTTTCTTTCACCTTTTCATTGTTATTATCATATGAGTGCGAGACAAAATTACTCATCGGGTGGAAATGGAGATAAGAATCAAGTAATCTACTATACATGTACATACATTTAGCACCTAGTTTAGAGTCACATTTATATGCTACCTTATTTATACATCTAGGTACAAAAATGCAATTTGCATGATATATAGATGAGATGAAATACATTAATAACTCATTGGCAGTATAGCGTATTATTTTTAGGATGCCTATAGGACAGCTCATTAAGCATTCGTGCATATTCTATATGCATTTGTGCTGCATAAAATGTGTTGCTCGCATTGCGATATAAATTAATTTTTATAAATCTGAATTTCAATAGGTATTTTTGTTAAAAATTAGAAAAGCAAGGTATAAAACATTATTGTCAGTTGACGAAAAAAATGATGTACTCTGAACTAACCTCAGGATCGATGCTTATTGATTTTATTCCATCGACCTCTGCGGTGGCGATAAGAGCTGACACTGTTGACGTGGCTACTAGTGGTGGACAAAACATGTCCTCGGATTCGTCTTCACTGGTAACGCCCAACTCTTCACCGTAACAAGTATGAACCAGTCGCCACAGCTCTTTTTTCGAGATACTCTAGAGAAAGCAGTAGCAGGAAGTAGGAAGACAAGTTGTAATTCAAGTAAGAAAGTTTTTTGCATGCATATATTATGTAGGTATGTATTTTGAGAGAGAGCTACTCATCCCTAACAAAATGCACCGCGGATACAGCTATAGTGTTTTAAATTGTATTTAATTAAGAAGTAATGCCGTACATTTTCGATACTTACATCGTCCAATAGTGCAGATTGCCACAGTTTAAAAAGCATTACGTAGGTAGTATCTCTTGTCACAAAACTACTAAAAAAGAATTTTTCGGTCATAGTCATAATACTGTGAAAATGATTGATAATGAAAGAAAAAATCAAATTATTGAGAAGATAATAATAATTGGATGGAGAAAAAAGTTTGTGCAAATAAACCGATAATGTACTGCTGATGTTGAAAATTAAAACTTTTACATAGTTGGGCAAATTAATGCGTATATATCGTACCTACAATAAGGCGCTCCTTTGATGGCAGATCTTTAAAAATTTTCTTGAAATCTCCAGATCTAGTTTTATACGATGTGCTGAAAATTTGTTGATACCACATTTTCTTTTTAACACGTGGTTTACTTCCTGACGAGGTAATTTGAGAACCGTGTGGTGGTGAGACATTACTGCTAGCACCTTGCACTGATTTACGTGAAGTATGCTCCGATCTTCGTTCTGCATCTCCATGTACCCCAAATTCTACACTTTCCACAGATGTATGTAGCTGCTCCCCACTATGACTATGATCTGACTGGAGAGATTTTCTGTCTGCCTCCTCCCGCATATAATCCACACCTCCAGAACCACTGCAGCTATCAAATATCCCACTGGCTGACACACTATTTCTACTGACATCGCTATCACTGCTGTGGGCATCTGCTGTTTTAAACTGGCTATTTTCTGGGTTTGATGAAAGCGAACACTGAGATCCAGCAGAACTTTGGCGTTTGTGTTGCTGCAATTTCTTATGTTTGTTGGACTGTTGACGAGATTCATTACTAGCTACCTGTGTTGGCTGCGGAGTTGACTGTGCATCTTCTGTTTCAAAACTACCTACTTCGCTCTGGAGTGTTTCATCTGGTATTTCTGTTACTGTTATTGGGATAACGTTTGAAGCTGCTGCTGAGTCAGTTTCAATTTCGTCTTCCTCGTCATAATGCTCTTTCTCTTTCTCGTCATCTTG
>JAHZMZ010000359.1:0-21496 GCA_027743805.1 Lepidocyrtoides sp. E14
AAAAAAGATGAGAGAGAAGTATCGGGTGCATCACAAAGAAAAAAATGAGAAGGAAAGCAGCAGGTGATGATGGTAGCCTTGAATTGTTTTCCGTTAGTTACTTGCTGATAGCAATGATGATGACAATGACAGCAGCACACAGCGAGGAAAGGTACAGTTGTAGAATTCACTATTATTCTCCCTACCTGTGACCTGTCTCTTTGTTCGTATTCTTTGTAATTTGTTTGTACATAAAATGCACACAACCCCAGCTTCTACCGTGCTCGTGCTGATCTGACGGTGGTCAACTTTCTCCTGCTGAGAAGAGAAAAAGTTTTAATGCTACAATAATTTTATAGTCAAACAGTGCTATTATTATTATCATTACTTTAATCACTAAACTAAAATCGAATGCAACATAAAACTAAGAATGAATCATGTTATAACGACGATGATGATGATTACATAGAGCAGGTGAAAGTCGTTGTTGGTTGTGGGACTCTGATGCAGCGTGGGTGATAGCGTGAGAATTATGATGTTTGCTGAAAAAAGTATGGGTAAATAGGATAAAAAGTGAAATTGATTCGTGTCACCTTGTTCCTGGGACGAAACATGGTGAAAGAAATTGCAGAAGGAAGAAACAGCCTATCATCATCATCACATCAAAATTTTCATAGCCTTTTTTGCCAAGCAAAAAATATAAATAGTGCTTAAATATAATGTATGCAAAGGGAATGGAGAAAGGAAAAGGGAACATTGAACATAAAAGAAAGTCACGGTCGTCTTTTATCATGTCATCAAGTCATCATCGGCAATAACATTAGCATCATTTTAATAAGATATTTTTTTTATAATGGAATGGCATAAGCGTTGCATTATTTGTCAGTGTTGTAAATGTAACACGCACGACACAGAAATGGGATCGACTTCTGTATATATATGTACTATTTTCTTAGATGATTGGTCGGTGGTTGGTCGTTGTGACATGAGAGCATTAGATGGCTTGGCTTGAAGGAAGGTAGCTTGCATGGTGTAATGGTGATGATGGGTAAAGTTGATTGTTTTTTACTCTGAAACCCACAAAATGTAGGAGCATACATACATAAAACTTTCTCCCCGACTCACATCCGCGACGATGTCTCCTGACAGAGTATAAAACTCAAGTTCACAACCTCCAGTTGCCCTTATTTGCGTGATGGCAACCTTCGACTAAATTACTCCCTTCCTGTATGTACCGACCAGTGCTGGGCTATACTTTCTGTTTTAGTGGGTTTAGCAAACGAAAGGGAAAAACTTAATAATCTTGTTGGTTCGAAACTAACTTTTTTGGTTGTTTTTTTTATCTTTTCTCTTTAGGAAGTTACTTCAAGTTGGATTTTGAATTCAAGTCGCCGCCAGTAAGTGAAATTGAACTGTGAAGGAAGGTCCTTTGAATTCATGAAGTAAAAGGAGGAAATCAACTGTATCGCTAATTAGAGTTACAAAAATGGATGCCGAAGAAGTGGTTGAGGAAACCAATGCAAACGTGAATGGAGCTGAGGTTGAAGAGGAGGAGGAAGAAGAAGTGAACGGATACCGTTACGATAGGTCTCTTGATCTACGAAGACGAGGGAGTCACCGACAGAATGGCGTTATTCAACCGCTCCTTACTGGTGAGAATCAGTTCAAAATTGGGATTCCAATAATATGTCGGAAGTAGCAATCATGTAATTTTTAACTATTCTCATATACGTTGCAGATTTGTATCAAATTACGATGGCGTATGCGTATTGGAAAGCAGGTAAAACGACAGATGTTGCCGTGTTCGATTTATTCTTTCGAAAGAATCCGTTTCACGGCGAGTTTACAATCTTTGCCGGGTTGGAGGAAGTGTTAAAGTTTCTGGAGAATTTCCACTATTCTGATAGTGGTGAGGAAAATGATTATTTATATGGATGTTATAATATGCTCTAAAGTCTGGAGGATGAAAGTCGAAATGATTTTTTTTGAAATTTCTTTTAGATATTGAGTACCTGCGAGAGACACTCCCACAGAGCGTGGAACCTGCTTTCTATGACTTCCTCAAAGACCTGAGCGCTGAGGATGTTACTGTGTATGCCATAGACGAGGGTTGCGTAGTCTTTCCTCGAGTACCGTTAATAAGGATTGAAGGCCCATTGATTGTGACTCAGTTGTTGGAGACTACACTACTAACGCTAGTCAATTACGCCAGTCTCGTTGCCACAAATGCAGCTAGGTACAGGATTGCAGCGGGACCAAATGTTCAACTGTTGGAATTTGGTCTACGAAGGGCTCAAGGACCAGACGGTGGACTATCTGCATCAAAGTATGCTTACCTTGGAGGATTTGATGGCACGAGCAACGTCTTGGCAGGGAAGCTGTATAAAATTCCTGTAAAAGGTACCCATGCTCATGCTTACATTTCGAGTTTCTCGGATTGTAAGGAGTTAAAGCAAAGGGTAAGCCGGTTACTTGTATCAATCTAAAGATAATTTTGACAAAAAATAAATCATTTGATCCGAAGTAAAATCAATTTTCTTCTGGTTTTAATTAATAGACAATCAAACACAAGGACACTGAAGAGGAAGTAGATTTCATCGATCTCTGCTGGGAGTGGAGGGAGAAACTGACGCCCATCTTAGATGTGATGCGAGAGGAGTGCAGTGATGGGGAACTGGCAGCGTTTGCATCTTACGCTTTGGCATTCCCGGACACATTTATTGCCTTAGTCGACACGTACGATACTAAGAGGTAGACATTAGTATGTCCTGTCCCAAACTCCTGTCCATTTTTGTCAATGTTTCTGATTTCGTTCCTTGTTTTAATATTATGAGAATAGTTTGTCTAGTTGAATAGTTGATTTGTAATTTCTGTACTATATTTTCTTCAGTGCTCCTATCGTCATGATTTATAGTTCATCTTCATCTCTCTCTACCTTTTTCCCTAGAGCTGTTGTGTGTTGTTGTGTACGGTTTGACCATCCTTAGTGCGTGTATATAGAGCTAACACGTTCAATTTAAAAATATATATTTAAAATCATTTTGAAATTTCCTTGTGTTTTGAAAATTTTCGTTTGCCATGTTTTGGGAACAAGGACATAATATTGGATTTTGATGGTGGTGGTGGTAGACTGTGTTGCTCTAAAGTTGTTCACATTTGAAATGTAGCCTGTACATATTTTCAGGAGCGGACTTCTAAATTTCTGTGCAGTTGCAATGGCATTGGATGAGATGGGATACCCCCCAAGAGGAATTCGTATTGACAGTGGAGATTTAGCTTATCTCTCCACTTTGGCAAGAACAAAATTTGAGAAGATTGCAGAAAAGTATGTCGTCTTGTATTAATAGGATCAATTTTAATTCGATAAAATTGTAGTGATTTATACACATTGTTAAATGTAAATTTTTTTATCATAGATTTGAAAAGCCGTGGTTTCGTGACCACTGAAAACGGAGAGCAAGAAAAGAATGGAAACAAAGGGTTGGTTTACTTTACCATATTATTATATTAGAAATGTGGCACAAAAAAGTACAGATTATTATGCTGTTTATTGTGTTCGGCCGTTTAAATAGAATGTAGGAAATTAATTGACAAAATAATACCAGAAAAGAAGTAATATCTTGTAGTGATAAGACGTAATATGAATTAGGTAGCATTTTAAAGGCAATAAGAAGGAACGCTAAGACAGTAAAAGTAATTAGATGAGTAATTAAAGTAAAAAGTTTTCTTTATAATGATACGTATCACATTAAAACGAGTTAAAGTGCAGATGTTTCAATAAAAACTTTCCTCTAAATATTGTTAAAATCATTATTCAATGCAAATATTTGTCAACTTTTTAAACGGTAGTTGTACTTATCAAGGAAATTAAAAGTCGTGGTAAGTAGATGAGGTCTATTTCTTACCTTTTACCATAAATAAAGCTTCATGAAACCAAAGGTTGAATATTATGGCACTACCTTTTTTTACTCTTTAAGGCTGCGTCTTAATGAAGCAGTTAAATTCTAAAACGTGGCAGTGTCACATTTTAGAACCTTTCGAACGTCTTGTATTCTCCTTAATTGTAAAGTTGAATAGAACGTTATTCCATGTTCCAATTGAATAAATGCCAGATTTGTGTGATAGCATCCGATCCGTAGATGTGGTAGAACAGTGCGGATGGTAAGCTTTAGTACGTGACGTAAATTGTACCAACGTTCGCTAGTCCAACTTTCTGTCACTATTGTAGCGGTCTTTTAATAAAATACAATATTCATAAGTGTATGTACTTATCAAAAATATTTAAACCTGTTATTAGTGTATGATCAAATTGCTAATCATCCTTCGATATTCAATGGTTTTGATTTTTTCCTCTGTATGGCGATGATGGCTATAGATGGTGGACCATCATCTACGTTTAGTGTGAGTTGACCAATACAGTTTTAGATTTGTTTTTATTGTGAAATGGACAAGCACTAACTCCTATTCTATAATTCTAGTTTCGTGTATGAATAAATTACCTAAGTATATGAAATAGCTCAGATAAAACAACAATAATATTTTGCTCCATTAAAGTATATATTTTTTGTAGTATTGTTAATTATCGTGAGATTTCGAGTTATTTTTACGGTAAAAATGTCCATTTAGCGTACACGTTTACTTGTATTTACGTAATATCGTAGTATAATGAAAGTGGCGGAGGATTGCTGTTATACTTTATTTCAGCAGACTAGAATTGCATAAAAATGATAATATACATAATACATTGTCAGAACACACAATATTCAAAATGATTTCATACTGTAATAATACCATTGTCATTAAGCTGTAAAGTTTGAGTTCAATAAAATTATTCCACAACACAAGGTTATATTTTTACTACAAGCTGTTTTTTTATTTTGTTAATAGAACGTCAGAAAATGTCATGTTGTTTAACAAATTTACTAAATAATAATTGTTGAAAAACTGGGAATCAATGGAAATCAGTCATGCCATGCCAGGACTCGGATTTTTTTTAATGTGTGAAAATTTCATGTATGTATCTTGTTATCCTCCAAAGCCCCCTAGGCCCAAAAAATTATTTCCAAAGGCATTGGCTTGACTATTTGCCCCACTGAACAAAGGATTACTGAAACTACTAGCGGCTGCGTTAGCTGCGGAGAACCCACCCCCACCCCCAAAAAAATCATTTCTAGAATTCTGTGCTTGACTGTTTGCAAATGACATTTTGTTACCCAAAACATCACTACTGAAAGCAGAGGAACCCGAAGACGACATTCCCTGAAAACATAAAAATACAATAAAGTTATTTCAAATTTCATTTGGGGATGTTTTTGGATTTGTGATTAAAGAATTCAGGATTCACTTGCATACATTTGGCCCAATTTCAAATGTTTGGGACATTGCAGCACTATTGTCAAAGCCAGGCGCATCGAAAGCGTTCGCTGCGGAAAATGACGCCACAATTGTTCCATCAGGTCTTCTGAACATGGTTACTTGGCGTGGCTCTCTCTACATGAAGAACATTTCAGGTTTATCTTGTACATGGAGAACACTAGTTTAATGAAACTCACAAGCAGAGTAGGTATGCAAATGCATACATTTTTAAAGTTGGAAGATTGAACCAACGTGCAGACTTACTTTGCCCACTGGTGACGCATTTGCTGAGGAAAAGATCATGATTCCAATGAAATAAAAAGGCAAGCCCAAGGAAAGGTAGATAATATTTTTCTGTATCTGCATGATCTATTGAGCGTAAAACGGCTACGCTAAGTTAGTCAGAAGAAAAATGAAAATAACTGAAAAAAATGGTAAAAATTTAGCGTTTCGCGCTTGTCAATTTTTCACTAGATTCGATTTTTGTTGGGGGAACAAAACCGTAAGGAACTAGGAAATTTGAGAAAAGTTGGAGCCTAGACTATCGGATGTGCACGGTGCACACTAACTGCAAAATTTCAGAACACGGATTGCAGCAGCAAAAAAACCGGACAACTGCTCCAATGAGATCTGTTGGGAATAGTAGAATGCGGAAAAATAACCTTTTAAAAGGACAATTTACATAGACAAAAGACAAAATAGAAGAACATATTTCAACAGACATATACGTACATGTCCTAATGTCCTACATACTTTACAAGTCTTTATGAAAAACGAGCTTTATCTTCAGCGAGGAAGGATGACTACATGACATTCTTTTTATAAGTTATCAGCATGCATTCATGGGTCGCACGATCGTGGAACAATGAACAACCGTTTGGTACTACTGAGTACTGGATATTGACTGTTCTGTAGCTCTGTATCTGTATGCAATAATTTATTTTCTATGCAAAAATTCATTATGAATGGACGATGACGATATAGTATGATAATGATGGATGATGACTGCAGATATCAAAAAATTCTTTGTGATTGGTTATTGTTGGAATTCAAATTTGAACAACTTAGCTTTGTTAACACAATATAAAATAGAAACTACACGCATACATGGCTGCAGTTGCTGCAGGTGGATGCTTGACTTATAGTTAGTTACTTACTGAGTCTGAGTCCCTTTCCTGAATACGGTTGGGACTTTTTGGGCCCTTTCTATGTTATACCACTCATACTATGTACTATTGTGTGTAATCTTTTGTATTAGTGATGACAATGCACTTAAACTTTCCTTTTACATACATCAGAAAATTGGTTTCCCCAATCCCCAGCCTATTTTAAGATTCTTCGTGTCGGTCGGTACAATATGCATCCTTCATAGTTATCAAAAGTTAATTAATATTTCCTATTACGAAAGCATCAATCGGATATTAACGTAAAATATACACATAAAACAACTATTGACGGTTTGGAGACTTTCCAACCACCACAATATGATAACGCTAATACAGTTTTGCAAGTTTACCTCAGGTTAGGAAGGTCAACACTACCCCCCGCCCCCCCCTCTCCCAAATAATTCACAGATAACCCTATGGAAGTATGTACTTGGCGATTTATCCTGACATATGCATGGTACTCGTGAAGTTAAACAAAGTCTTCCCAAAAACAGTTTTACCGTGTGCTGACTGATTCCGTAATCAGCGCACAAGTTTTAAAAGAGAGAAAGAATGACAAAAACAAGCAGTTTAACGCAAAAGGTTTTTATTATAATTATTATTTCATAAAAACGGTCTTATGTGAAATTTTCTACTTCTTTCCCTTCTTTTCTGGAGCAGCAGCAGCGGCAGCTTCCTCCTCTGCTGCTAAGTCATCAGCCTTCGTCGTTCTTGTGTAGATCAGTTGGGCATGATGTTTAACTACGCGACGAATTAAACCTGTTCAGCAAAAATTAGAGATATGACATTGAAAACCGAGTTGAATTGATAACCCAAACACACTGTTATTGAATGAAGTCAAATTACAAAGTAATATTATTACTAACCTTTCGCAAGGAGGTCTTCCAAGGCCTTCCTAGCTAAACTACCTCTTACTTTCAGCCTTTCACTGACAACACTGGGGGTAATCAATTTGTAGCTAGGTACTTCCTTCAAAAGCTTATCGTGGGTAGCCTTGTCGAACAGGATCAAATTGTTCAATTTATCTCGGACTTTTCCCTTCGACCACTTCTATAAATTCATTTAAAAAAACGCGTTCAGTATTTTCACTTCCATTATTGATAACAGTAAAGCTCATCACTTTCTTCAACTCCTCCCACAGATACCTTGCAACTTGATAACATTCTGTATTTACATATAAAAATATAAATCACTATTTTCGAACCTTCTTCTTGGCCTTTCCACCTCCCGATCCTCCCTCTTTCTTTTTGGGTGCCTTGGCAGGGGCTTTAGAGCCTCCCTTGGTATCCTTCTTAGGAGGCTAAAAAAATTAAATTTAAACACATTTTGTTACCTCCATTCTTACATTTTTATCACTTTTGTAACTCCTAAAAACGTGAAAACTGCACAAAAACTACCACCATCTTTTGCTAATAAAATGTCTCAAGATGTTAACACAATTTCAATTTTATTTTAAATACTTACCATGTTTAAACTTTAATTAGTAAACAACGCCACTAGTTCAAGTGTGTCCGGTGTCTCCCTTGCTAACCTTATGACAGATGCTTAGTCGCAAGTTGAGCAAATCTATTTGATATTGAATGTATCTCATGCCAGCAGCACCATGCATCGGTCTTCTTCAATATGAGGCGCGGATTCAATACACTATGGTTAGGAGACAGAGAGACGCTTGTATGTATATTACGATAATCACATTATCGATATGTACTGGATAGTGGATAGACCGAAACATAGTCCCAAAACATCCGCGCAATTCATAAGCATGTGCTTTGAAATCTGTGTTTTTGTACAAGCTGCGCTGTTTACATACAACTGAGCCATGTGTGGACGTATTTACTTTACACTTTTCTTAAAACACATAACAATGAAACTTCGTGAGAAAATTTGTGTTCGTAATTTTTAAGGACCCTATCAATTAGACGTTCTTTGTTTTGTTAGATACTTATCAATTAGTATTGAACGGCGAGTAAAACAGAGAGACTTTGCAGAGTTATTATGGAGAAAAAAAAACCTGATGACAATAGCTGTCAAGCTGAGGAAACTGCCATTAAACGGAGCAAAGTTGACGATGGTTAAATTTGCATAATACTAAATGAAATATTTTAGATTTTAGAAGGAACGAGAATATGGGTATTGAGTAGGTTGTAGTATTAAGTATTACATCCTTATACTTAACGGATTTGGTGATATTGACAGGTGAGGTCTTGAAGGTGGCAGAAAATGAAAAAGCTGAAGCTAGTAGCAGTAGCAGTTGTGTCAAGGGCGGTGAGGTCATGGAGGTGGAAGAAAATGGAGAAGCTGAAGCTAGTAGCAGTAGCAGTTGTGTGAAGGGTGGTGAGGTCATGGAGGTGGCAGAAAATGGGAAAGCTGAAGTTAGTAGTAGTAGTAGCAATTGTGTGAAGGGCGGTGAGGACAATGATGAAGGGGAAGATAAGCCACTGTCTATGGTTGTTGAACATAATTCCAATGAGTATTTTGCTAGTTACGAGGATCTGAATGTGAGATACATTGCTTATATTTCCTTGTTACTTACGTTGAAAATGGATGATGGAAGAGACTTTGAAAGCATTGCAAATTTTTGGTTCACTTTGTTTTAGGTACATCGTTTAATGCTGCAGGATACTACAAGGACAAATACCTATTTGGAGGCTGTAAAGTATGCAAGAAGTTTAATCAAAGGTAAAGTGGTAATGGATGTAGGAGCCGGAACAGGAATCTTGAGTCTTTTTTGTTGCAAAGCTGAAGCAAAGAGAGTGTACGCTGTAGAAGCATCAAATCTTGCCTTAGTAATCCCGGAAATTGCCGCTAAAAATGGGTACGGGGATATAATCAAGGTGCGTTTTAACATATAATTAGCTTCATAATCAAAAATGTTTAGTGTGCAAAGTATAATCCAAAGAGCGTGGTTTTTTTTATGAATTTAGGTTATTCATTCTAGGGTTGAAGACATTACTGAATTGGAGGATGATAAAGTAGACATAATTATATCAGAGTGGATGGGTTTCTACCTGCTGCATGAGTCCATGCTTGATTCGGTTATATTTGCAAGAGACAAATTTCTTCGGCCAGGAGGGCTCATGTTTCCGCAGTCTGCACAAATTTATGCTTCCCCTTGTTGGATGCCTGAAATATGGCAGGATAATATTGGATTTTGGTCAAAAGAACATTCAGATGAATCAATGTACGGTTTTGACTTTAGTCCATTTCTGAAGATTGCCAAAAATGTCACCAAGCCTTTGATTGAAACAGTAAGATATAGATTGAAATATCTTTATCATATTTGACTTTGCTTATTACTTAATAATTTAATCATTTTTAGGTGGATGATGGCGCGCGTCTGACAGATCCTCAACTAGTTGTAGACATAGATTTGCGAACAATTGACTCTAGTGCCTTGCAAAAATTTGAAGATCGAAAATATTTCTCAATAGACTCCAACAGTCACATGCATGGTGTTTGTATGTGGTTTACGGTTGAATTTCCGCTCGTGCACCCTGACGATGGTATGCAATTTCACATTTTTTACATGATTACGAATTACAACAACTTTATACCAATGCAATTTGAAATTGCCAATTTCATTCCCGTGAAAATAATTCCATCACCTTATGTGTATGCCCATGTAATTTTTGTAGAGCCAGTGGAGCTAATCACGGGCCCATGGGCTGATCAAACTCATTGGAAGCAAACAGTCATTCTTTTACCGAATAAAGTGGAGTTTGAGGAAGGGGATATAATGGGGTGGTATGTAAAGTTTGAAAAGTCTCCAGAGAAGGACAGTCGATCATACACAATAGAATTTCAACTTCTTGATCCAGAAGACGATCATCCTGTTCCCTGTGATTGCGGAATGGCCAAATGCGCTATAATCAAGCATTTTGTGAACAAGGAGACGGGCGACGATAAGCCAATGGACGAATAAAGACTGATTACTTTTATAAGAAATAAACCAGTTTTAAGTCTTTTGTTATTCACTAACCATGCAGCTACCTTTGGTCGATAGCATTGTACTTGCATCCTACACATGGTGACATGACAGACTATATGCTCTTAATTTGATTCTTTTGATATAAACTTACAAAAATAGGTTTCGTCACATTTTTCAATGTAATACCCAAATTGCACCAATAAAAGCTATCTTGCTACATTGCACAAAATAGTTCAACTTCATATTCAGTTGGTATAGTCTGATTTGATTAGTCTGGTAAGGGAGAAAAAAACCCTTAGCTTTGTAAACTCAGCAGCAATCCCAAATGGTATCTACTCCATGCGCGTACAGCTTTTGTAGTAAGGAAATCTATTTTTTACTTTTGTTCAAGTGTGAACAATTTGAACAATTTTTCATGGTTTCAATTTTAATGATGTTAGTATTGTGTACCTTTTCTTTTGCTGTATCGTCTAACCATTATAATTGACTGGCATCCAAAGTGGATGCATGTATTACATAAGACACTCAATTTGAACTCAAGCTGAAAGTTATTCGAGGTACATATAGTAAGGAAGTAAAACGACTAATTGGTAGTTTTATATAAAACTTTGATTTTCACTAGTTTTATTTAAGAGGGTCAACCAACAGCTATATAATATCATCATCATCTTACAAAATGCAGTACTACTATGAGTCTCGAAGCTAATTTCGTTGTACTTACTATTGTTATTTATTGAGACTATATATGTAACGAAATTTTTTTAGCCTGCCATTAGTGCCATTCCCATACTCAAAGTCAAAACTAAGCGATGCGATGCGATGATATGATTATGAGATGAATTCCTGTTGTCATTGTTGAACATCTTTTTCTCATGTTCTCAAAATTCATTTTTGTGTGCAATCATGTGTGAAGTAGTGCACTGCACATGAAAACAGAGAGTCTCGTTTTTTTTTGGCTGCGCCGCTTCATGCGACAATACCATAATTTGCCATTGCACTGCCGTATTTACCTACGTATGTATGTATTTCATAAAAATTAAAATTACACACCTATGAAGATACAATTTTTGAAACTGGGCTATCAGTGTGTGACTCCATTTGATGTTTTGTCGCTTTTCCGTGACTGAAAAATGAAATGGAAAATTTAAAATGACTTTTCAGTGAGACTTTTGACAAGACATCTCATGATGATGATGATGATGATGACGAAACAGTTTTAAAACGCTGTGCTGCTACTTTTGTCTTCCGTGCTTTGTTCAAAGTAAATACGCTGAGCGAGGGATGATTGACTGATGGTGATGATGTGTGGAGGGATAACACAGTAAAGGCTAACGAACGACATAGGTAATCATCATCAGTAACGCATATTGCTGCACAAAGGCACAGCAAGCGTGAGAAATAAAGTAATATCACTTTTATGCCTTTTTCATCATTGAAATCATAAAACTTGAATTCTCCGAAATGTCACCTTACACCTCAGCACATAATGTCGTCATTGTTTACTGATGATGAGATACGAAATATATAGCAAATTTACTTGCATAACGGCAGCATTTTTTACTGCCTGAAGTTTGCTAAGCCTTGGTACTCATTTAGAGGCTCACAACATTTTTTTTTGTACCTGTTGTATCAAATCCAGGCCAGATTGTACAAATTATGTATGCAAACTTGCGAAAATTTGAGTATCACTTTAGGAAAAGTTTCTTTAGCTTATCTTTTGCATAACAGGCTCACAACATTTTTTTTTGTACCTGTTGTATCAAATCCAGGCCAGATTGTACAAATTATGTATGCAAACTTGCGAAAATTTGAGTATCACTTTAGGAATAGTTTCTTTAGCTTATCTTTTGCATAACACTCAAGAGTTCTCACACTTGAGCAATATGAAGTGATCCCGTTAACAATTGAAAATGACGTTGTTCGCTTACGTTTAAGGGGATTTTGGCAGTGGTACATTTGACAACGTGATTCCTTTATAAGGATCGTACCCCAGCGTAGAATCTCCAGTAAACATTTGTCTCCCTTCGTGTTCAGTAATAGTCAATCTCACTTGTCTTCACCTAATATTGGGTTTTCAAAACCGTTTTTACATATTTTCGTAAAGTTTAACAGTTTTTCCTTCAAAAATGGCAAAAATAGCTCTGGTATTTTTCTTTAAAAAATATTATATCAAAGGTTTCCAAAAAGAAACTTACTTCTTACATCAGTGAATATCGTGTAAAGCGAAAATGGTTTTCTACTTTGAAAATTTCAGATACTCGCCCTCGCTCTGACGATAGTGTTCTGCATAAGCATGGTCAGTGCAGGTCATAGAAAATATGGAGGGTACGGCCATGGAGGTGGTGGTGGAGGTGGAGGGTAAGAATTTAAATTGTAACTGAAAAGTCATCTAAACAATTGAACCCCACTCATTTTACCTTTGATTCTTTCCACAAAAAGATACGGACACAAGGGCTACGGACATGGAGGTGGTGGAGGTGGAGGGTAAGAATATAAATAAAACGATACTGTAAAACCTAAAATGATCTCTTCTCTCATCTTCAATTTGATTTTTTACACAAAAGATACGGACACAAGGGCTACGGACATGGAGGTGGTGGAGGTGGAGGGTAAGAATATACATAAAACGATACTGTAAATTTATCTAAAATGATCTCTTCTCTCTCTCATCTCCAATTTGATTTTTTACACAAAAGATATGGACACAAAGGTTACGGACACAAGGGCTACGGACATGGAGGTGGTGGTGGCGGTGGAGGGTAAGAATATTAAATGTAACTGTAGTGTTGTAGTGCTCATTTAAAATTGAAACCACTAGTCTTTTCAATTTATTCTTTCCACAAAAAGATACGGACACAAAGGCTATGGACATGGCGGCGGCTACCACGGATAATTTAATTAGCATTACCATATTCATAAAAAAATTATTTTGTATTTTACTATTACTAACACACTCAGCTAGTATATTTGTTTTGCTTAACTTACTAACCAGAGTAGTTGTATACCCATGTACAAATTCAAAAACAGATTCGTAGTTTTTAATAAATAATAAAAAATGATTTTTTATATATTGTATCCATTCTGGTTTTGCATTTTTCTTTTGACGTTTTGAATCACTGAACGTTTCCTGAACACTTAAATGGCATTATATTTTAATTAAGACTTGACTAGATAAAATTGTTGTAGACTTTGCAACTATTACCAATAAAAATATCAGTTCACTTTACAAAGTGGTTTGAGTTTCCATTATATCATGGAAAAAGTTTTTTAGTTCTGTAAAGGAAGGTCGGTCTTCAGTTTTTATCTCCCAGCACTTCAACAGTTGGTCATGTCTAAAGAAAATTCAAATGGAAATAATAAAATGCATATCATCAATTTAAAAAATGCAAAAAAAAACTCTCTTTTTGCTGCTGAATTACATTTCAAGAGAAGAATATTTTGCCTGTGGAAGCCTCGATCCTCTAAATAACTCGTCACAAAAATTTGAATTACAAATGTATCCGTGGTATGGCGTATCAGCCAGAGAAAATATCTCCCAAATTGTCACTCCATACGCCCAAACATCACTTTGGACGGAGAATTCCAACCTAGTCAAAGCTTCTGGGGCCATATACCTCCATGGAAGGGGAGTATCTTCATCATGAATTACTTTCATTTCTTGGTATTGCTTCCGCGAAAGACCAAAGTCACAAACTTTAATTCGGTCTATGGAAGAAAGCAGAACATTTCTTACTGCTAGATCAGCATGAATGACTTTCTTTTCCGAGACAAACTCCATTGCAGAGGCAATTTGATATGCCCATTTGTAAAAGTATGTGATGTCAACTTGATGAGCGTTTGTCCATGGGGTCATTAGAGGTTTAGCGTTGTAATTTTGTAGCTCAACTTCCCCTACTGACACATAATTAGATGGCATGGGTAGGTAGCTACCGGTATTTTTAATTCCATTAGTCGATACAGGGGTTGTGGTAACGTATCCTGGATTGAGAACACTCCCGGCGGAATAACCGTTTTTTGAAATCATCGAATATTCAATGGCTGCTGGGTTAGGACTGAGTAAGTAGTCTAGTTGTCTTGAGTCCATTTTTTTCAAGAATGATTCAAGACTTCCCAGTTGACAATATTCAAGTGCTACTTTGACGATACCCTTTTCAATTTTTTTAGTGCATGCCCCTATCAGGCATAAAATGTTGTTGTGCTCGCCAATGTAACTCAAAATTTTGATTTCCGACATCAATGACTTAATATCTATCACTGTGCTAGAAGATTTTGTACACTTAAAGACCACTGGGTCTTTTCGCCCCTTTATTGATCCAAGAAAAACTTCACCGGATTGTCCAGAGCCCAGTTTATTAAGTTGATCTAATAAAATTCCAAGAAATTATCGAAAGATAAATACTTGGAATACCATTGACAGACAACATTAAGAGTTAAATTTCTTGGAATATTACCAATCTCGTATTGCCCTTGCGGAAGCTCATAACGTCGGTTGTATGGAATTCTTAAAGCAACAGCGTAATTATCGTCTGTGTTGCTACTCTCTCCACCGGAATAAAACTGCTCTACATACGCCGGACTAATTACTTGCGTCTGTACATATTATAATAAGTCAAGATATGGTAAAAGTAATAACGAATATAACGATAATTTGAGACCATGTAATAAATGAATTAGATACGCTAAAATACTTACTTTTTCTTTGCGAAACTTTGTTGAAATATAGATAGCAGTACCACAAACCATCGCAAGAAGAAAAACAATAATTATTACAAAGCCAATAATGTAAAGTAAACTCGGTGAACTTCCATTTGCACTAATTTCATCTTTTTGAACTTCAGATGGTGTTAAAACATCAACATCTCTAACTTCCAAAATTTTCTCAATGTATGTTGGAGGATTTGAATTGTTGGCTCTTCTCCACCAACCATAAAATCCGTCAGTACCGTTAGGACCATTAATACTATATTTAAGTTCGTCAGAATCATCATTCTGAATGTTTTTCCATGGTTGATCCACCGCTTCGAACATGTGAAACATTAAGCCTTCATTTTGTGCAAAATTTGCCATATCTTTCCAAAATTCTCTCAATTTTCTCAAATTATTATTGAGCCCAGTTCCATATCCTTGACTGGGCACTCCTGTCTCAATGATGAGTTTCAGTTTTGGATTGATCCTCTGCAATTTTTTCTTTACTAGGAGAAATTCATTTTGAAGCCTTTGCACCATTACTGGAAAGGTGTCCTGGGCGTATGCAGCTCCTGGTATGTATGAACATAGTATATAGTCACTAACTCTGGCAATCATTTGAAGGCGTTCTTGAAATGGAGTCATTGGCTCATATGTTCGAGGAGTAACATCGAGATATATTGGTGCAATTGTGTCATCTTCAGGCCTTTTCTTGCCTGTATACTCCTTACATTTGTCAATACGAATGCCCACTTTCAAATGTAGATTGTCTCTTTTACTAATATCCTTCACGATCCCAATCATCTCAATGGCATCATTGGCTGTATTCACGTCATTGACGTATTGACTGGTAACAGTTATTCCCCATACTGTGCCATTAAATATTTGATTAGCAAGTTTGCTCACTTCAATGGCATTTAAAAGCTCTTTAGATTTCCACACTACGTTGACATCATCCTTTCTAAATATCCCAATCGAGGCTCGGATAACAGGATGTCCAAATCTTGCGTTTAAATCTGCTGCCACTTTAGGAACGAACGCGATTTTGTCGCCTTCATACCATTCAGAGGTGTTTGCTAACAAACGTAACGTTCAAGTTTAATAAAAATAAAGCATATGTACGTAAAAATCTAATAAAATGCAAATTAGCTTTCATTAGCAATTTCATTCATACAAGCAGTTCCAACTCCGTACGTAGAAATAAGGGAGAAATTCTTGGAAATGTTTTCTAAAGAATACATTATTTCCTCTTCTGTGTAGTTACTCCATGAAACTCTTTTCAGAGTTCCATTCGGTCCATCCCGTTCCCAATACTTGTCATATGGTGAGTAAACAACGCCAACGTAGTTTCGATCAAAATGTATGTCTGTGTCATTGCCACTTGTCTGATTTCCCAAGGCAGAAGAATCCTGAAATTAAACAAAGAAATTATTGCAAAGTTGATAATAATAATATGCTTGTTATTTAATTTTTAGGAAAAATCTAGACAGCTTACATTTTTATTACAGGTGCATTGCAAGCTAAAAGACTCGGATTGAAGTATCTCCTATTTAAAATAAAAGCATAATATTCCATGCAAATTAAGCACCAACTATCGTTGAAAACAAAGTGCATGTAATAAGTCAATGAGTCAGTGTACCCCAAATCGCGAGTCGACGAGTTTTACATCATCTCTAAGTTGAGCACAGTATCCCATAAGCTCTTGGTCGTCGCAAAAGGTTATCTGACAATTTTCATTTACATCCAAACCAGTCACGTTGACCCAATCTGCAGTTTTAAGAAGCTCGGTTCTAGTCCAATATTCATGATGGATGATTTTACGAGTAGTACTGCAACTCGTGCTGTTATCTGATCTTGTTCCATTGCACATGGATAAATTTATTGTTCCACAAGATACTTTCTTTTCTATTGAATCAGTTTTTCTCTCGCCAGATACCACTTTTACCGGTGAGTCTCCAAAGACGCCTAATATTAATGAACAACATAAAACTTGCAATAGTAATATAGTTCCAGTAAACACACATCTGTCCATGAGCTGCATGATTGCACTCATGTTTTAAACGTAAAATGTCTCTTCTAAAAAGCTAAAATTTAGTTTTCTGATTTTTATTCCAACTAAATGAACAACAAGAAAACTTAAAAACTTTCATATTTTTTCTAATAATCGATTATCAAAACAAGTGAACTAGTTAACTACAACTAAAACCATCTATGCATTTGCCGCATTAACATTTTTCCAGCTAATTACGGTAATAGTTCATTCAATCACGACTCACGCTTCACGAGCAATTGACCAGGTTTACGGTTGACAACATGAAGAAGTTGTTCATTTTGCATGAACGACTTAATGAGTCACACAAATCTCTATCTTCCTCAATTGTGCAGTCACATGCATGCTACCGATACATTAGGTGAATAATATAATTCATAGATGGTTATTTATATTATGTGCCTTATCTTATGCTCTGGTCTTTAAACAACCTACATGCATTCTCTTTTCTAGTTAAAAAGTTATCTGGAGAAAAGTAAGCAGAAACTGTTTGTATTATTTTGTAGTCAGAAATCGACAATAAAACTGTTACGGTTAATCACTTTATTCCGCATCAACAAAAACTCTTTTCTGAATGGTATTATCAACTACTGGATGCACCAGTAACACTCAATAAAAGCAACCGCTACCGTTATAAAATTATGTTGAAAATATTGCATTATAGGAAATAATAAATGCACGGAGTTTATGCTAAATGGTAGTAAGAATCATTCGAGTCGAATGATTCGACTTATCCTTACTCACTGTTTATCAGAACTCAGGACAGAAAACTGGATTGTTATGCTATGTAATATACATTTTTTTGAACGTTTTATCTGACTGAAGATGAAATACCTGAGCTAAAGGTGAGATTCTTTGCAATGTTCGTAAATATAATGTACAAATGTAATGACTGACTAATGACTCTGAGAGAGAGTTAGTAAAAAAAATCGTGGTAGCATATAGCATAGAGGTAGCACATTTTTCCTTCCAACATTACAGCAATCATAATGGTAGTGCATGCATACAAAAATGCTACCTGTTTCCAGCTAAACTAAGCAGTTGTTGTTTACGCATTGGAAACGACTTCATTCATTCCATTTTGCATTTCTCATAAAACAATATAGGTAAACTATGCTGCAAATCTTCACGTTGCAAGGCTGAGATTTAATATATCTAGCAACAATGGTTTGTTTAAGCATTGAACTGAACACCAAAGATCAAAAAATATGGTGCGATGCTGATAATAACAAGAAAGGTACTTTGGTACACGTTACTTCAAAAAATCATTATCACATCAATCATAACATCATCATCACCATTCATCACAACTCCGCATACTACGACACGAGCCACTAATACCACGCACGTAAGAAGTAAGGAAGGAACACGATGAGCATGCTTGAAAAATGAAACCGAATTTAGTACAAACCTTTATGCTGAGAAAATTTACAACAATTTACATTACAAGAGTGATGCCGTGTGGAACTGCTACTAACCAACTGTAATCGTAATGGTACCCCTCATTAGTAAATGAAGATGAAATCTTTTGCTACAAACAAACTACAATGATCTTCTTGCGTATGTTTACATGCTATGCTACAAAAGTGAAACCATATTATTCTTATACTGCATTGGAACAAGGTAGTCCATAATCATAATTTACTTACGTTCATCGTTCATATAATACGCTGGAAAATCCAATGAATGAAAATTCTACATATTTTAAACTTGCAGATATGGGCTGCATGCACTTATCATTTTAATTTTTGCACGCACAACGATGACAATGACAAAAATCTAAAAGGATCATTGAATATAAAAACTCTTACTTGGTAAACCTGCGCGTTCAACTGACGTCAGTAGTATATATTTCTTGGAATACGTTGCAAGAACAGTTGCAAAGGTTTTCATTGCACATTATTATTAATTTTATTTGCCACCTGCGCAATAAGTGATTGAAGGTAATCATGGATCAACCTATAAATACCTATCTAATGTTTTCATACATTACATGTACAAACATAAGTGCTATTGACTTGATTATTTTTTCATTAGTTATTCATGAATTTACAAACTGTTTTATGGTTGTCTGCATCAACTTTCAGAATCCAGAATGACGTTACAACATGAAAATACCTAATCAACTTTTATTGATGCATGGCATCTCAATCTTTGACGTTAGTGTGTAGTGTATTCATTTACCGGTATTGTGTGCAAGAGGGACAAAATTTGTTCGACAAGTATACGACCTTTGCAGACCCAAATTACATGATAGCTTGATTACTTGATAAAAGCTTTTGGTATAAAAATGGTATAAGAAATATTACCTACCTGCTGCTTTAAGACTCTCACTGGTCAGAGTAAGAGTAGGTTTTTGCTGCTCATGTTATAAATGGACCAAAAGCAAGTACTATAAGGAATGATGTTGATGCTATTGTAGTGCAATTGTCTTGTCATTTTAGATAACTTTACTGTCTGCAGAACTTTACTTTGAAAACTGTCTGCAGACCTCAATTCTAAAATCCTGTTCCCTATTAAAATATCATCCGATTGCATTATGCCAACTTAAAATATTTTTTTTATGCCTTATACGTAAACCCTTCTCGCAAAGTACCTTCTTATGACTTCGAAATAATAAGAAAAGTAAATATTATTCAATTTTGAAGGAGACCTTAGAGTACAGTGCATTGCATTTAGCATTAATTATATGAACAGTGTAAAAATGCAAATCGGGTGTAAATGAACTTACTGATTTATTATTAAAATCGTGTATTCTTGCCTTTTTTTTACAGATTGCGTGCTCAAAAAAAGCTGCATTGCATAATGTTAGAAAATGACAGCGGTCAACAAAGATGATGACTTAGGCATGTATGTATGTATAGGAAGGGTAGGTAGATAAAGGGTAGACAATATAGTGAATGAAATGCGATTAATTAGCATGCATCCCAACACCAGAACCTACTACTAAATGATTAATGTTATGCCATTTCCTAGCAAGCATATTGAAGAAAGAGAGAAGAAAGCAAGAATCTTGTTAAAAACTTTTAAGAACACATAATACGCTCGGCTAAACTCATAAAACAAACTGCTTTCTTTGACGGTCACGGTACTTTCATATATTGTTTCGTTTGGGTTCATTTCTTCACGCAAAAATCTTTGTAAAACAGGTGGCCAAGCAAGTGACGACGATTAATTTGTAGAGATGTGTGCCGGCCGAGTAGGTGTCTGCCTATAGGCATGCAACGTTATTTGCCCTTTGCATGGTATTTTTTTCCTAATATCGTAATAATATTCTCGCGGTTTTGATTTAGGTTCTTTAAAGGCTCACTCCGAGTCATGTTTTAATAAATTGAGTAAACAGGTTTTTAACCAGATTCCTCAAGAGGTCCTGAAATGAAAAAGATGAGATGGGTATGATATTAAGAAGAAAAAGCATTTATGTTTTTATGAAGAGAAGGCTTACGCATAAAGTTGAAGTACGCTCCGAATGGAATCTCTCTGGTCGTCGACTTTACCCGACCGCAGTTGTCTTTGAGCAGTGGTCAATGGCACTGCTCAACAATTTTTATTGTAAATATCTGCGTAAAAGATAATCTTTTTTATTTAGAATATTTTTTTTGTAAAAACGGAAATTTTCAACCCGAGCGTAAAAGTCGGGTTGAAAAGGCCGGAGCATTTTAACCAGCCATGCTGGTAAAATATTGGTTGCCTGTTGCTGTGCTTGTCACAGTGCAGGCAGTTTGGACATCATGGGTGTCAGCCGACGTACCAAAAGAGACCAATGTTCAAAGTGCTGAAGAGTCAAGCAGAGAGGTGGGGGATCTTGCTGACTTGGAGGCACAAGAATTGTTCCTCCGACCTGTGGTAATTAAATACGGACACGATCATCCTGCCGTGTATACTTGGCAAGGATCCAGTGGTCAAGGCGCTGGTTGGGGAGTTTACAAGCAGCAGCAAGGAGGACTTCAGCAAGGTTGGCCAAAACCACCAAAGAAGGGCTGGGGTTGGCCAAAAGACAAGAAAAAGAAGAAAAAAAAGAAGAAGAAGAAGAAGAAAAAGAAGAAGAAGCCAAAGAAGAAGAAGAAGAAGAACCAAGCGTGGGGAGGTGGAGGTGGAGGCGGAGGCGGTGGGAAAAAGAAGGGAGGAGGAGAGGAAGGTGGATGGGGGCAAGTTGAGGAAAGCGGTTGGGGAGAAGACAATGAAAAGAAGAAAGGAAAAAAGAAAGGTGGCGGCGGCGGTGGATGGGGTGATGACGACGATGATGATGACAAAAAGGGAGGTGGTGGTTGGGGAGACGATGACGACGACGATGATGGTGGTGGCTGGGGAGAAGATAAAAAGGCAGCAAAG
>JAHZMZ010000360.1:0-17585 GCA_027743805.1 Lepidocyrtoides sp. E14
CGTGGATTCACACCTTTTCTGAATGCGGCCTTATTATACCCATTGAAGAGTTCCACAACGTTATCACACTGTGCAACAAATGCTTTGAAGGCAACTCTCAACTTTTGACTATGACAAACCCGTTTGATATGATGACTGCTATAATCACACGTAGTATTCCTGGAATTAGTCCCGAGGTTGGAAAAGAATTTGTGTCGGCTCGAATGAATATAAAAGTTAATCAAATGAATAGAACATTTGGACGTAGTATTGTCAATATTAAATCTAAGATGAAACAAATCGCAGACAGCCGAAAACGGATATTATGATTAATGAATATTATTATGCAGTGTAATTAATAAAATGATTAATCATTGGTATCAAGCGACGAGGTTCATTTTTTCATTTGAATGCATTTCGATTCGACCTATTACAAAGTGTTCAGCATTGTACACTGCAGAGCATTCTCTTTCTATATACCCTTGTACTGCAGTGCACTGTAAGTAAACGAAGCCATTCTGCGCTGCAAGCTACGTCATCAAAAACCATATGAAGCATTTTGTGAGATGGCCAAGCCTATTCTAATACATCATGCTTGATGAAAGGAGTTGAATTTTTTTTCTGAAAAAGTGGAGACAACAACGGCTGCAGTCATGGTGATAGAAAGAAATGTAAAGAACGAACAATGGTTTGAATTTTTGTTTAAGTCTTTTTTTTAATTTCTTCAAACTTGAGGAAGGAACATTCAAGTTTGAAAATTAGTTGGCTATTTACACCAATGTTATAACATCGATTACAACGACGAGAATATTAACGCCAAGCCTTATTACTAATAAATTGTTTCATTACACCGCTTCGTAAGTTTAAGTTTAGAACTGGAAAAGAAAAATTGTATATAACCTTAAAAATACATATTGTGACATTTATAGCTCACTCAAGGTAATTAGGCTATTTTCCTCAGCACACAGAATAATAATTAGTCACAAACGATGTATTACATTTCAAGATATGAAGCAAAAACAAAAACAATTAATTATGCCTATAACCTATTATGACAGAATTGGATTGACTGAGAGGTCTAAAATTTGACACAGGGAGTAGCAAATTTTAGGATCTCTATGTTGAATCTGCGTTGATACAGATTTGAAATAGTTTCCGGTTCATCATCAGATGAGACTAGACTCACTTCTTCCACATAATCATGCTTGGCTGATAAGGTTATTCCATTCGGATAACAATGTACTCCATTCGAAACACTAAATTTTTTCGCGTCCATTCTACAAAAAATATCCAGAATATGCGCTTTTGTAGTCATTCTTGTCTGAAAATGGGGAATAACAGATAAAAACGTTTTTATCTGGATTTTTCGTTTGCACAACTTTACAAGAAATCACACCGAAGAAATTCCGTTTACCTGTGCGTCAACTCTCGGACTCAATTTCTCGACCATGACAAAAGGTGGTTGCGGCCGAGTTGCCTTGTCTGATTGTGTGCAAAACATTTCAACAAATTAAAAAAATATCATTCAATTCATAAATTTTCTCGATGTGTGACATTGAAAATGCCAAGTCATTTAATTTATTGTTTTTGATTTCGCATTGGACATACCAAATCTTGGACTTAATCCCAGCGCTAGTACAAACAAAAGTTTGCTAACCTCATCTCTATTAGATTCACATAACTGCAATTCAACTGTTCGAGTTCTACAAATAAGTTCTCCTGAAAAACAATAAAATTTCAGCATGTAATTAATAAGTGGATGGGGAATAATAATGCGCAACAAAAGATCCTTAAAAATGTAGCATGTTTTCCCAGGAAGATATACAGCTTAATAATTTTACAGAAAGCTTCCAGTTCATGGCAAGCCAACAAAATGAATCTCGCTGCTAGTTGATATGAAATTGTTTGCTTGACTGAAATAGTTATCTCACGAAAAATATTTTAACGCTGCAGATTCTTTCAAGCGAAGAAACAGCAATCGCTATGGTTCAGATGCAATAAAATTTTACGATGATGGCGCAAGTAAATACAACGTAATTGTGCGATAATGCTTCATGTTTAATAACATTGTACCATGCTGTTACGTGATGACATTGTAAAGTAAAATGATGATTCAATCGTTTTCAAAAATGAATTGAATCATTATGGTACAAACACATCGTATCGGTTAAAACACTGGTGAAATTTTCTACCACGTGAAGTATAATCACCTTATAAAATTTTTTAACTAGACGCAGACGGTTCAAAGCGTGTGAAAATGTTTGTTCATGATGGTTCCAAACACTTGTGTCAAAGATATAAATTGATAAAAAATATCATCAAGGTTAAAAAAACTGGAAAAATCTCAATAAGCAAAATCATCATATAAAATTTTTGCCCGTGTTGGTTCAAAAAGCTTGCCCAACAGTTTAATCCCTCTATTTATAGTATACAGTTGTTTTATCATGGGAGTTCGTCCTGCTCTCTACTCCAAGACGCTTCAACCAATTGTCATGAAACTTGCACAGTTTATAAGAAACTATCTTCTCTAACTCCGTGCCAAAAATCAGCTTTCCAACTTTAACCGTTTTTAAGCATTTAACATTTTTGATTGTTATGCAATAAGGTAAGTGTGTGTGTAGGTATGAATGAGTACGGGCAAATGGCTTTTAATCAATTCTATGCTTTGAATTATGATAATGATAAAATATTAAATTTTGTTTCTTTACATTCAATCAGAATTAGGTGTTTCCTAATCTTACTACCATGATAGGGACTGGGGTGATTCAAAACGTACTTACGTTAAGCTTTGTGGGAAGAAGGGGGTTTAAAATTTTACTTAAACTCTTTGGGGTGGGGCGATTCATATAATACAGTACGTTATGTATTTCGTTGTTGGGGAGGAGTTTTCAAACAACACACTTTTAGAAATAGGGTTGATGCACATAAAACGTTACGATTTCAAAGGGTAGGGATAGCGTACTTATAAGATGCGCTTTTAAAGATGGGGACATTTCAAAAAAAGACATTACAAATTTATTGATGATTACTGGTCGAGTATTAATTTGGTGCTGACACTGTGCTCAGCTTTTTCACTACTGTCAATCTACTGCTTATTCAGAATTGGGTAAACTGACATTTGGGGTGGCATTCACGCTACCCATTGACCGCACTCCACCCAAGTGTGTTCAGTTCTAAAATGTATACTCCCTAGATACACCGTTTTCCTAAGCCTGCCAACGGGACTCTAGTCTAATATAAACGTGGTTTGAGAAATAAGGGCAGCTACATGCATACACGGACAGAAAAGATACCGTTATAAGTTCTCCTGCATGAACAATGCAATGAGCTAACATCAGTAATTACTTTTGCAAATGAAATGAATAATGAATACCTTTTCTTTCGCTCATTGATTCTTCCCGTTTCTTGCTCAGCAACTTTAGCTTAGCCATGGCTTTCTGTAAAAGTCAAAACTTTTCAAAAAACTACATTACGCAATTTCATAAAGCATTCTATCAAATATTTCATTATATAACCTTTCGTAAACTTTGCTTGGATCGTGAACTATTATAACGGCGGCGTTTGCGTGGCATGTTGTTTGTCAGGACTGTAGTTGCAGAGTCCGGTTTCCTATCAAGTAACCAAAATCCGATTAAAACCAAAGCCACAGCTGACAACTTGCAGCATTATTGAGCACAATGCACATTTTTCTCATGAAAATTACTGATTACAGATTAACAACACCTTATAACAATTTACCAGTTGATAGGGGCAATGTGAATATTGACCAGTTCAGTTGATATATTAAGTACTACTTGTTAATTCCACTACAACCAGAAAAATCTACTAATTATTATGTAAACATTTGTACAAATGTGTCTTATAAAATCGGTGGATGGAGAAAGAATATGTTGTTTACTGCACTCTGCCAACTGAGTTGGTTGGGTTGTCAGGCGGCACCAAATCCGGAGTATAGTATGAGTAGTATGAAAGGAACACAAATCCCACAGCTACAGCCTACTAAAAATTTACATGCAGCAGCATGTAAAAAATGATAAACTCTGCCCCTAGTGGAGAATACCCACAACGGTTACTTATAGGCTGCAAAAGTTTAACCTATACTAATCCAATTTAACCAGAATTTACATAACTTAACCAATGGTCCAACAACTTAACCAATGGTCCAACAACTTAACCAATAATCCAATAACTTAACCAATGGTTCAATAACTTAACCAATGGTTCAATAACTTAACCAATGGTCCAATAACTTAACCAATGGTCCAATAACTTAACAAATGGTCCAATATCTTAACCAATAATCCGAAAACTTAACCAATAATCCAATAACTTAACCGATAATCCAATAACTTAGCCAATAATCCAATAACTTAGCCAATAATCCAATAACCTAACCAATAATCCAATAACTTAACCAATATTTAAATAACTTAACCAAAAGTTAAATAACTTAATCCATAGTTACATAACTTAACCAATAATCCAATAACTTAACCAATACTCCAATAACCTAACCAATAATCCAATAACATAACCAATATTTAAATATCTTAACCAAAAGTTAAATAACTTAACCCATAGTTACATAACTAAACCAATACTTAAATAACTTAACCAATAGTTACATAACTTAACCAATACTTAAATAACTTAACCATTACTTAAGTAATTTAACCAATACTTAAATAACCTAACCAATACTTAAATAACTTAACCGATACTTAAATAACTTAACCAATACTTAAATAACGTAACTAATACTTAAATAACTTAGCCAATACTTAGATAACTTAAACAATACTTAAATAACTTAACCGATACTTAAATAACTTAACCAATACTTAAATAACTTAACCAATACTTAAATAACTTAACCAATACTTAAATAACTTAACCAATACTTAAATATCTTAACCAAAAGTTAAATAACTTAGCCCATAGTTACATAACTTAACCAATAGTTACATAACTTAACCAATACTTAAATAACTTAACCAATACTTAAATAACTTAACCAATACTTAAATAACTTAACCAATACTTAAATAACTTAACCAATACTTAAAAACTTAACCGATACTTAAATAACTTAACCAATACTTAAATAACGTAACCAATACTTAAATAACTCAACCAATACTTAGATAACCTAACCAATACTTTAATAACTTAACCGATACTTAATAACTTAACCAATACTTAAATAACTTAACCAATATTTAAGTATCTTAAGCAATATTTAAATAACTTAACCCATAGTTACATAACGTAACCAATACTTAAATAACCTAACCAATACTTTAATAACTTAACCGATACTTAAATAACCTAACCAATACTTTAATAACTTAACCGATACTTAAATAACCTAACCAATACTTTAATAACTTAACCGATACTTAAATAACTTAATCAATACTTAAATAACTTAACCAATACTTAAATAACTTAACCAATACTTAAATAACTTAACTAATACTTAAATAACTTAAACAATACTTAAATAATTTAAACATTACTTAAATAACTTAACCAATATTTGTATAACCTAGCCAACCTTTCCTTAGCTAACTAATATTTACATAACTTAACTACTACTTATCTAGCCTTACCTAGTGTTAATAAACTTAAGCACGTAAATCAATCTAGCGTATCGTAAAAAACCTAAAAGATATCGATAGAAAACCCTTACCTGGCATAAACTAACATAACATAATATAACCTAAAAAATTCGACCAAAACCAAATTACCCTTGCATAATCCGAAACACCCAACCAAACCTAAGTATACCCTAAATAGAATGACCAAGACTTGGATTATTCGAAGTGATACTAAAGTTTCGCTTAATTATCGATCTAAATTTTCCTTGGAAACTATGTAGGTTGTACGTGGGATTTAACATGGAAAAAATATAACTAGGAAAGATCACCTTTGATATGTTTTGACATTTGTACACCAAGAGCTGCAATGGACTACTGTTTGAAAAAAGAACTTACAATTAGTAATCCCTTCCACACAGATATGGTCCGTACAGTTTCTTTAGTCAAAAACGTATTTAATCTGCTCTGAAACCTTTTTAGTGTCAATTTAGCTGCTTATAAGCATTAAAGCTGCCACTAATAAATGCACAGTTCCATCAACCTAAGTGAAGCTTACCAACCACTAATCTGGATATTTATATTTATGAGCAGTGGCAGGATATTTATATCGTTTAATACTAAAAGTATGATACCACACAAATTTCACAACTAAAACTAGATCTCTAAATTTAATTAAATAATCAAAAAATACTCTAAGAGCGTTTGGATAATTCATATTTCAGTTAATATTTTGACGATTTTAGGGTCATAAAGTCGTACATTTTTTGGATAATTTTTCCTAATATATTTCCGAATTCTAGAAAAGTATGGGTTGGTTCCGCAATGTCCCTTTGGAGTACACACCAGAACCACTAATTTGGAGGAGCAGCAGTACCTTCACTTGTATAATGCAACTTGTCTTTCTGATTAGGATGGAAGTTAATGGTGTCAGGAAAAAGTTTAGAAACTTGGGGCAATACGATACTACTAAAACTTAAGGTGAATGCACTACAAAATGAGCAGCAAAACTGCATTAAGAATCCTGGGAGTGATCTACATAAAAGCATCACTATTCTGCACAAAATGGACCCAGCATGCCTTTTAATCGAGCACAGAGTACATACCTTTATACGTTGTCGAAGGTACAAATGCTTACACACATAAAATTTTAAGTACTTATGACATCGGCATATTTTGAGAGGATTTGTTGGAGCATCCATTTTATACTATTTTGAAGTAAGCTACGTACAGACTCACGTTTTAAATCCACTTCAGGTAGCTTAATAGGCATACTTAGGTACTTCATTCATACAACATACGAATAATCTCGTATAGCAATGACCAGAGAAATAATACATAGGTTTGCTTACACGATTTGCAATCCTACTTATCATTGTCAATATTATCAAGTACATATCAGCCATTTACACAAAATATTCTAGAAGCAATTTGTGTTTGTAACACTTACATACAAAGCGCTTGTACAACTAATTCTTAAACTGCGCTATTCACAATCTTATTTAAATTTGTAACTTCAAAATGTTTTTCTTCTAAATAAATGGACAGATGACTTATTTAGAGGAAAAAGGTACCTAAATACCTTAAAGTAGATAGCTTCCTACGTACCTGAAATTCATAAATACTTATTACTGCACTAGACAGACGAGAATGGCAGAAGAAGGCCAATGGGAGAGAAAATGCTGAAAAACAATTTGTATGATGAAAAGTAATGTCGTGCTGCTGTATGTAGGAATATGGAATTTGAAATGGCTGCATTATGCATATTTATGGAAATTATCAACGATTGCTGTTGAGTTATCGCTATTGTGTCTTGTCACAGGACAGGATCGACCTTTCTTAAATGCGTCTTGCCTTGTACACGTGCTTGCAGTTTGAGAGTTGAATCTAAAACGTCTGAATATTTTATGATTCCGTCCGTGTCGCCTGCACATTTGATAGAGATTATTAGTGCATTTCTTATGCCGAAAAGTATTAATAAGCTTGGAAGACTGAAGAAGTGAATGTACTCCCATTTCGATTTAAACTAACAAAAACTAACAAAGGTAATCTTTTTGTACCTAGGTCGATTAAACATTTGCATTCACAAGTATTTTTTTATTCTACGAACGAATTATGAATGTATGTCATGTATGAATTAAAGCGTGAATGGTTAGTTTTAACATTTATCTGTATCATACATTTTTATGTGGCAGGCGTAAATACATGGGATTGTAAACTAGGTATTAATATTGGAGTATATAATGTTTAAAGTATAGAAATTCCTTACAGGTGACAGGATAGGACAGGTACATCCTCAGCAGTTCCTCAAATCATTTTGTTTAGTATGTACAATGCACACGCACACATAAGCAATTGCTTCATTAATTTTAAAAATTTTAAACGGGCCATCACTCTACCAACGGCAATGTTAACAAATCTTAACTACAATTGAATTTTTTTTTTGATTTATTGACAGAACAAGAAGAAAGCAAGCTAGAGAACCTGATTCTGAAAATTTCGATTTCAGTGGATTATTGAGCATTTATAATGGCGTCTATCGTGGATTCAGCTTGTGAAGAGCGTTTGTCAGTGGCAGCATCATCACCTGAGGTAGTTACTTCAGATACAGATGCAGAAAAAGACGATGACGCTATTGTTGCGGGGGTAGACAAAGAAGCTGAACGAGAATTGGATGAAATGGAACCGGACGATACATTGAGGATGGATAAAAGCAGTGTGATTAAAGTCATGAAGAGTGAGGTGGCAAGACTGAATGCAGAATTAGAAAAGGAGAGGAAGCAAAATGAGGATAATGAAAGAAGGTGGTTAGACTCGACGGAGATCATAAGGGATAAAATACAGATAATAAAGGGTTTGCGAGAGGAAAAATGCTCATTGAAAAATAGTTTAATGCAAGAGAAAAAGGATAAGCTGGATGCAAAGAGGGAAATTGAAGAACTGAGAAGGTCTGTGATGGGGATTTACAGCGACTTTGTTACACTGATCGAAGGACTATATAAACATTTCGGGTATTGCTGCGGGAGTCCAAGTAGAACTGAAGTGAGAAATGTGAACATGATTTCGGTAGTTGCTAAGGACATGTTTGACAAGTTCGAGGGCTGTGTAACCGGAGAATTACGAGTTAAGATGGTAAATATGAAGGAACTTATTGTAAAAGGAACGGGGTTACCGGGTATATCGTCTACAATTTTTGCTGAGGGTATTGAAATTATAACATCATCTGAAAACCAACAAAGTGGAGCATCATCAGAAAAGGAATCGATCGATGCGCCACCTGAAAATGAACAAATCGAAACGCCACCATCAAGTGAACAAATCGAAACGCGACCATCAATTGAACAAACCGAAACGCCACCATCAAGGGAGCAAATCGAAACGCGACCATCAAGTGAACAAATCGAAACGACACCATCAAGCGAGCAAATCAAAACGCGACCATCAAGTGAACAAACCGAAACGCCCCCATCAAGTGAACAAATGGAAACGCGACCATCAAGTGAACAAATCGAAACGACACCAGCAAGTGAACAAACTGAAACGACACCATCTAGCGAGCAAATCGAAACGACACCAGCAAGTGAACAAGCCGAAACACCACCAGCAAGCGAGCAAACCAAAACGCCATCAGAATTACAGCAAATGGAAATGCTATCTCAAACGGATCAATTCATGACACCTTATAAATATGACAAATCCCCTACATCATCTGAGAGTAGCCGCTTCCTAACGGCACTTGATCCTGAGCAGTTTCTAACGCCAGGTTCAATGCTTGAAACTAACAAGCAATTGAATTATTCTAAGTCTCCTGCATCAGACAAGAATGAACAGTTCATGGCAAACGAGTTGATAAATGAGCAAGAAGCTGAGGTTTCACATGACATATCTAACGCTAGCATCGTAGAAAACAGCGACAAAGAGAATTCTTCTACAGGAGAAACTGCTCGAGAACACTCTACCCCTTTTCCTTATAAAGCAACTGAGGTTATTCAAAATGGTAACAGTTTGAATGAGAGACCTAAACACGCTGAGAATACGTCTTCCTTTCCAGGTAGGAAATCTTCAAACTTTTATTGCGTGTGCGGATGGAATAGCAATGAAAATGCAGCTGCCCTTGAAAGGCACATTCAAGATGGATACGGAGGATACCAATGTTACATATGTGGAGCACGATTCGCTACATACAATGCCCTTATGAGACATATGTACACAAGACACAATGGTCAAACTGGCTGGACAGCGGCTTCAGGGAGGTTTCAAACCCAATTAGAAGGGTAAGTTGATTAAAAAAAGAAAAATCCTCCTCAGTAAGCAGTCATAATATGTAAGCTATTTAAATCTTTTTTGGATGTTTTTCTTTAAATTTTAGTGGCGGAATACTCAGCTTGGAGTCCAGCTTACAAGAGTCGGAAAATACTCAACCACCAAAGGGCTCTATGGCAAGAAAGCCCACAGCAGACTGTGCGGAACCAAAAGGTATATTGAAAAGAGGAACAGGGTTGCAAGATAGTATTTCTGCTGAAGGTTCGGATTTGTCGTTTACTCAAAATCAGAAAATTTCACCAGGAACAGACAGTGGACACGAGGTGGAATCACCTAAAACTCCACTTTCTATGGATCTCTCCCAAACGTCATTTCAGAACTTGGATACTCCTCAAAATGGCGCTGAGAGTGGTACTGTTCAACTTAATGTTGATAAAGCTGCTTGTATTCCGGGTCCACTGATAGTGTCTCCAGCGGAGAATCAGGAATTAACAATGTTTTTTCCTACCATCCTTTCCAATAATGCGAAGAGTTGCGCTTCCGCAGAACCCTTGCGCACTCTCTCCTTGCACCCACTCCATATGAACCCAGTACAAAATGGCTCACGCTCGGTCTCAAGCAAAAAAATTATCCGATTTAGTAAGGAATCAGCCCAGAAACCCGAGAAGGAGCGTGGCAAAGCACATAGAAAGTCGGCGGCAAACTGCACCGTGACAATTGGCTACCTTAAAAGAATGGAATGGAAAACAGCCAAAGTAAATTTGACCGAAGGAAATGCTGATATGGAGAGTGAAATTGCGAACGCAAATGCAGCAAGGAAGAGTGGTAGTAACCGCAGTGTTTCAGTAAATTCTGCTGGTGAACCCAATGGCAAAATGAAGATTTCACAAGGGAAAAAAGAAGAGAGAGTCCAATCTGCTAGTGCAAGCAGCAAGTTACAAAGCCAGTCAAAAGGGGTGGTTGTACGTAAGTGCTGCTTCGGATTCAATTCATGGTTATCGGCATACACATTAATATCCTGTAAGTTAAGTCATGTCTTGCCTCAATATTATAATCTCTCTTAGATGCAAACAAACACGTGCTTGGAGCTCGAAAGGTTATTAGTACAAAGAAGAAAAAGTCGGACATTCAACAGGGCAATGGGTAAGTTAGATGATGGTAGGGAGAAAAAATGTAAAGTTGACTTCATAATAATAACCCTTGGCATTGTCCATTTTCATATATTTGTATTTCAGGTCACATTTCAATGGAACATTAAGAAGGTCAATGAGACTGAGCAAAGCTAGCAGCACCAAACGTCCTGAGGCAGACAACGACACTGCAAGCAGTGAATTACCTCAAACTCAGTCAGTCTGGGAAGACGTTACGGAGAGTCCAGTGCTAAAAGAAAAACTTAGATTGTCAATGAGACACGCTAAGAAACTAAACTCACCCCAGTTAGGCCGGATACCGATAGTTGTACTTCCAAAAGAAACACCGGACTTAGAAACTTCCAAAAATGTATCAACACCTTCGAAAGTGGAACACAAAAAAAACGTGGAGATGTCAACTAGTAAAAGGCACTACTGCAGTTGTGGTTCTTTCTTTGCATCCAATGAGAGTCTGTACAGACATACTTATTATTTCACAAAAAAACAGCAAACCAAATAATGTTCACTCTGAGAGGAAAGATAATCAGCAAAAGAATATCGGAAGGGAAAAACAGTTTGCATGTTCAGTTTGCTCGGATTTGTTCCCCACCCATGCTCAGCTAATTATGACTCATCGCAAAACCGAACAGTATTAGAAATTAAATTTAAAACTTAAACTGCATCTGATAATTATAAAGACTTACAATGAAATGAAAGATTTATTTTATTTGTTTGCTTTGCAGTCCAAGGACGTCGTCTACTTAGAGATATAAGAGGAGGTTTTTACGAAACTAACATAAGTGGTCAATTAACTTATATGATGATGGAAGGCTTATAGCCTAAAATATTTTTTAAATATGCACTATACAAATAACCTTTGATTTTGATTTTTAAACGTTAAGAGACTATTCTTTAAATACTGTACATTTAATTTATAATATAATTATTATTGGTTATTAATTAGTTATTTGTAAAATCATTTATAAACTGTTTATTCTGTAATTTCTACAAAGTTTTAATTCAAGTATAATTTATGAAGTAAAATTATGCTTAATACTTTTTTAAGTGTATTCCGTTTCCTTGTCATACTTTGTTTGAATTATTCAATTATTAATTTCTGACCTGGTTTACCAATAATTACACTGATTATCTAACTAAAAGTATAAAATGCATGATGACATATTTTTGTAGTTAAAGTTAAATACTCCGACGATGCTGCTCAGTTAGCAGTGCTCATTCATATCATATCGATATCAGATTCTTTTCGAAAAATAAGTAAAAATCACTAGGCGGCCTGCTTTTTACTTGAGTAGTTTTTTTTCAGTATGCAAGTTTGCATTATGCAACATGCATTAAATAAAGCTTTCATGAAAATGAGGTGGTTTCTAGTTTCCGTCCGTCTTTGACCCTTTTTTTGCTAGCTTTCTACTTTTATAGCCCACCACCACTCAGCAATGCTGAGTCAGCATATATTGCATTGCATTGGGAAGAAGCATTGCTTGCTTGTAGCCTACGCCACGCTACGCCGATTCCTCGTATTCGTATTTCGTATAGCTCGTCTCTTCTCGTCTCGTCTGTGTCTGTTCTGTAACTACTGCATACTGTAGGTAAGAGGGGGGTCCGCTACGTTGAGCTGAGCTGAACTGAAGAATTTAGTGTTGATTGTTAGTGAAGTTATTTTAGAAATTGACAAATTTAATTAATTAATTTGCAAAAGTGTTGGTAATTGATTAATTAGCGAGTTAATGGACAGAAACTAAAGTTGGAGGTTGTTTTTTCCTCAGGTTCAGGGAGTCCAAATAGTCCACCAAATATAGGAGGCATAAAATTGTGCTTTGTATTTACTGTACTACTACTGGTGTTAATGTCTTTATTTAATTGCCTGAAACATAGGTAAATAAGTGTTGGGATGAGAAGTGTACAGAGTTTACAGTTTCTGTAGCAGAAAACTGATAAAGTAAAGTAGTATTCCTTTTTTATTGTGACAAGGAGTAATAAAAAGTACATTGATATTTTGATACTACTGACTACTAGTAGAAGTTATGTGGAATAAAAGTTATCACCATTTAGTGTAGGATATAGAAAGGAGTGGAGAGGATGAAGATATAGAAAGGAATGAGGTGAATGACGAAGGAGACTTAGAGAGTAGAACCAACCAGTGACTTCGTGAGGGATCAAAAGTTACTACAGGCGGTGGTTACAGCAAGACAGCTGGAATGCTACCATTAAGTTAGTTGATGGCATGGAGCCTGTTCAGCAATAAAACTGCCATCAATGCCAACACCATCGGTTTCCTACCTAGCAGGCTCTGCTGTGGCAACAGCAGCTCCCGTCGTCACGTCAAGTCAATCATTTCCTGTATTGTGGCTTCGACTTCTTTTCGTGCCTCTTGATAACTTGAAGCGTCAAGTATTACTACGGATTAAATAAAGGTAAGGTAACAGTAATGACATGTAAAGTTTCACGTACATCAAAATTAGTATCCGTAAATTACGAATCGTAATAGCAAGTAAAATGTAAATATTCGAGTTAGGGGATAATTGAAGATTATAAAATGAAATGGTGAATGAATATATTTTCTTCAATAGTGTGATAGATGACCGAGTCTGATAAAACGCGCTCCTGCAATTATGGCTGTAATGAAATATGTAGGCATAATATTTGATGCTTTGTAATAATATTTTTAATCGAGTGTTTTGTATTCGATGATAGCGATGCGTGAAGATAACGAATAGTATTACCCTGCGACAAATGACAAATCTAGATATCCTCAACAACGAAGTAAAGGGTGATCAATGACATACGTAGTAGCAAAACGAATTTGAATACTCAACTATATCAAATTAAAAGAATCAATTGATTTGTACGCAAGTAACTAGGTAGAAGATTTTTTCGCGTATTGTAAATAACATGTTAAAATATCACGCAAGTGTTTGTAGTATATAATACTGGTATTGCGCATAGTGTTGGATGACTCTGCGCTCTCCTTAGTATTAGCGTAAATGGGAGAATGATGATGATGATTATGATCATTATCATCATCATCATCGTTTTCCCATTTACTACTTACGCATAGTCATTAGTAGCAAGTGTTTTACTGATTTACAATAATTAACAATAAGTGATTCACCAATGAATGAAAGAATTTATTTTTAATTATTAATGGTAAGGAAAAGTTGTATAGGTATCTTTATTACTGATACCAAAATCGAAAATCATAAAGGAAGGAAATGGTAGTGATAATCAAACAACGATTAAATGCATGCACGAGGAGAGAACTGTTAGCGTTTATTGGCCTTTAACGGGTGGTAACTATACAAGAAAATTTATTGTCTGCAATTAGAGTCATTAGAGTTATTTTTAATCAAAGTACAATTGCTTGGATCTGTTCTGTTATTGTTAACTTTCCTTTAAAGTGTGCATACCGCCAGACTTACAAAAGAAGCAATAGATGTCGAATCCAGTTAAGCCTACAAATCCTGTGTGAATTACTATTAGTTGTTGTTAACTTTCCTTTAAAGTGTGCATACCGCCAGACTTACAAAAGAAGCAATAGATGTCGAATCCAGTTAAGCCTACAAATCCTGTGTGAATTACTATTTTTAGAATATAATGACAGAATTAAGCAAGCTGGTATGAAAATGAAGTATCAGTGTACTCATGAAGGTTCCATATAAACCAAGGCCAATGCCAAGCTTTCACACCACCACTATCACCGATTTCCTATAGCTATGCCCCGATGTCGATGTAATAATAATATTCATAATATTATACATAATATTATTCAGAGGATGGCTGGTTGCATGCATAGGGCATCATCCAACAACATCGCATCACATTTCTTGCTATTCAAGCCAAAAGCATCGAAGACGACGACGAGCAGACAGACAAGACACAGACAACAATAAAATTATTGTTAATATTTACAGCAGCTTATAATAATGCGTCACCACCACTTACCTCCATCAAAAATCTCCAAACTAAAACCAATCCGAGCATTGAGCACAATAAAACCTTGGAGCAGCAGGAAGGAGAAGATTAAAGAAGAGAAGGGTATGCATAATATGTATGTATGTACAACAGTTGCACTACTACTACTAATAGCGCTACGTAGATGAACTNGACAACAATAAAATTATTGTTAATATTTACAGCAGCTTATAATAATGAGTCACCACCACTTACGTCCACCAAAAATCCCCAAACTAAAACCAATCCGAGCACTGAGCACAATAAAACCTTGCAGCAGCAGAAAGGAGAAGATTGAAGAAGAGAAGGATATGCATAATATGTATGTATGTACAACAGTTGCACTACTACTACAAATAACAGTACGTAGATGAACTTTTGAATGGAAAGAGGAAAGGGTTTCCCATTTTCATTAGCTTGCAAGGTACCAGCTAAGTGCTTAGGAGGATGATAGAGTCAGGGTCGCATCGACACTTCACACCAAAAATATTATCTTATTTTGTTGAAGAGAATGCATTGTATGTATTCAACAAAGCCATATGGTTATAATATTATTATGATGATGATGGAATAATGGTAAACTATCCTGAAATGATCCTATCGAAATAAATGCATTCTGACTGATAATAGCTTTAATGATTTTTCTTTGAAGGTGAATCTCATTTGAGGCGTCAGTTCAACGATGAACAGTGACTGAGTAAGGTGGTAAGCAGAGAGATAGAGATATATACATACATATCTACCGAACCGAAAGAGAATAGAATTGAAAATTGAAGCAAGTGAGAAGAAGAGAAGAGAAAATTTAATGTTACAGAAAAAAAGATACAAACTACATACTCTGCTACTCTATATGGTTGACATTTTATACCTGTGTAAAAAGTGGAAGTGAGTTGTGGACGGCGTTAATTACAAGATTAACAATTATATATTATTATTATTGTTATTATTATTATTAAATTAGTTCCAACAATCACAACATTGTACTTTAGCAACTATAGTAGTCAGTAAAGTTAGTTAGTGAGTTTAGGAGTTGACTGGTTTTCAACTAGTGGGGAATGGTCGTGTTGCAGTGAAAAAGATCAGTAAGTTTATTTTAACTGCCTGGTAGGTTAGTTAGTAGATAAAATGAATACGATGCTGCTTAATGCATCATCATCATCGTCATCTTGTTGATTGGTGGGAATATCTCTAGCTAACAGTGATAATAAACGGCTCTTTGGAACAAAATACGTTTCAACAAGTGTAAACAACGGGAATATGTAGTTGGGATTTTGTGATAGTGCTACTGATGCAATAATTTTTTAAAAGGTGAAGCTTTGGAGGAGGATGTTGCTGCAAATTTCGTATTTATTTATTTATCAAAGCTCACAAAAGTTTTCATAAACTGACATCATTTCATGTATACGCATGTATATAGGTAGTTAAGTTTATAGTGTTTATATTAATACATATAATCATCTACAGGAGCTTACTAACACTTCGGCTGTCATTTTTTACTGTTTTTTAGAATGTATTCCAGTAGAAATAAAAGTAAAAATCAATTCGGTTGTAAAAGTAATTTTCCAAAACTAGCTGAAGATTCCATGTAGGATTTTTCACCCATGAGTGTATACATGTATCTGTCATTTTTTAAAATTTTTTTACAGCGATTTCAGAGTTTATAAAAATGATTTGCACATACAGTTTTTTTGCATAAATATTGACATAAAAGTAAAGTACTACGTGCACAATTAAAATTTTATCCTATAGTATTAAACTCAGCTAAAAACAATAACTTTCTATAATGTTGTTTAGCAATAATTTTAAATGAATATTGCCTTATTGTAATACAGGATTTTGAAGTGTATTGAAGAAAAAGGAACTTGAAGATAAATAAGTAGTTTCAGTTACCATTACAACTACCTACACATAATCGTCGTTCGTATATAGGTAATATGTAATAATTATTTATAAGAAAAACAAGAAAGGTCAACATATTCAAAATAAAATTTAGTCTAAAAGTGTACTTCTGAAAGTACAAATGTTATAGAAACAATTAAAAGATAAATAGTGGACCCATCTACACACAGAGAGGTTGAAAGATTACAATAGTAACTTTATCATTTTCGACCATGATCTTTTAACCCGACGATAAGAATCAAACACTTTGGCGCAAGTGCCCCATCTGTTCATTGTCCGTTTTCTGTCGAATATTTTTTTGAAGTGCGCCTTTGCTTGAACAACTTCGTCCGCAAGAATATTCATATATACCGGATTAATCTTGTGAGGAAACTGGCTCATGTGCTAAACTTTTGCTTAATTGAATCTTGGCGTTTCTCCAGTGTAAACGAGAACGAGAGGTAGCAGCAAGTGCAGTTGCTTTAGCCCTAAATCCTCCAACACTAACTCTTTTTGTTTACTGAAAAAATAAAAGATACATACATTCATAAAAACTAGGTAATTACATAATTACATAAATATTTGTGCTAACACAGTTCCTTAAATATCTTACTGTGCAGATTTTTGATGACGGGAATATTCAGTTCCTGTTTTGAACGCTTTGGTGTATTTTCCACAACGATATATTTTTATTGAAGGAAAAAATCTGATATTATTTTCCCCCTGATGGTGGGCCCTCTTCATGTGTGTTTTTAAAACACTAGGAGAA
>JAHZMZ010000361.1:0-102208 GCA_027743805.1 Lepidocyrtoides sp. E14
ATCTTCTCATCTTTTCAAGATTGTCAAGATGAACAAAGCAAGGGTTAACCCTTTCGTTTTTTTCTATTTGCATATATTCTATTTCCACTATGTGTATACACTGTTGAAGAAAAGATGGTGGTGACATGGATTGCGTACAAGTTGAAAATAAGAAGAGATAATTATAAAACTATGGATTACTACGCATGCAGGCAATCATACACAAAGATACCAAATAAACCAAGGTTAACAACTTGGGATTCCTTTTATTTCTCTTGCAATTCATCCAAACCATGTATCATGTCATATTTTCACGTGACTGACGCTGTTCTTTTGGAACGTATTATAATCACAATGAGGATGATGACAATCAAAGTTCCAAATGGAACTCTTCGAGAATAAGGACGATAGGGGTGTTATCATCACCAACGCTCATGTATCGAATTAAATCTAAAGTCTTTGCATCTTCATCATCAAAACCTGAAAAGAAACATTGCAACTGTTGAAGTGAAACTCCCTCGGTAGTTTTGTTTTAATAATTTACTGACAAGGTTGATTGAGGAAATGACAAGATGCTGCTGTGTGCCATGTTTTGATGTGTCGTTGTTACATACATACACATGCATATGTTTTGTGCGACATAATACATACTACTACTGTATATTATTATTGTTCACGGCTCTCTGAAACAAACTACGCTGAAAAGAGTAAAATTTTGTTGATGAAAATGACGACAAGGAGGAAAAGACCATCACGCTGTGTGTGTGAGAGAGACAGAGAGAGAGAGAGAGAGAAAGACTCATCATCAGGAATACAAATCAGGGAACGAGATTGCTCCATTGCTTCCCGAGTAGCGTTACCGTCATCCTCATCATCATCTTTGCCACTACCAGCAGCAGCAGCATTATCATCTTCACATGAACAGCATGGCAAGTCAAAATGCTTTGCATAAGGAAGTTGTCACTGTTTTTCAAATTTCTATGCAAATATTTAGTACACTGGATATTTTTAGCCAAAAAATTGTCTTCTCCCCTGGTAAATCGATGGCAAAAGGGAGAGAGCATATGAAGGAGAAATCATCATTATCTGATTATACGACACAAGTTTACACGAAGATCTTACAATCTACACATGTAATACGTGCGTTATTAGTTTTTACAGAAGAACACGAGAACACACATATATTTTCATCTCTGTGCAGATAATGTAACATCTTTTCTCTTTTGGTTTAAGCACCAACAATCTACATGATTGTCGTCATCATCAATGAACCAATATTGTTTCAGCTCAAAATCTGTAAGAGAAGATGATGTCGTGATGATGATGATGATGATGATTATGTAACTCTGCTTCTCTCTCCATGCTGTGCTTTTACTTATGCATATCATTATAATATTGAATATTATAGGGCCGAACTGAAGCTCGATCTCTTTCTTCTCAAGATTAGACAACATATTTGACGAAGAAAAAAATTGACATGATTTTGGTGTGCACAAACACACAAGACTTGCTGTTAACAAAAAGAAAAAAAGGAGAAGAAGACGAAGGGTGCGATCAAATTTTCACAAAATCTACATAAAATAAATCGTTTTTCTTTGTGTAACTTTACAGGCTTCACATGCCAAGTTGATGATGATGATGGCGCGGTTATTTTGCATTTTATGATGTTACGCTTACTTAACACGTATGAGAAAACCTTAGAGCTCATTTTCTTTTCAGATTACTGTATAGGCAGGCTCTGACTCTTGTCTACTCTGCGCGGAATGGAATGGGATAAGGCGAAAGAGGGAAAGAGAGAGAGAGAGAGAGAAGGACGACAACAACGAACAAGCGGTGATGATGACGACGACGATGAAGCAGAAGACGAGGAAATTTTTTATCCTGTTTGAATGTTGTCAGTGTAATGAGATACAATGTCTTGCCGATGCGATGATTCTCTTTTTTTTCTTTTCTTTTTTCAGCCAGTCAGCCTTTTCCATCATCAATTCCTTCCAAATCATCAGTCACATCCATCTCTAACAAATGGAAAAGGAGACCGGAATATAGATATATTTATATATGCCAAGTAAAGGTATGTAGTAGTAGCATCAATGTACATATATACACTCATAAAATTATGCCTCCTGCATCATAACCGTGTCTCATCAACATATTTATTTCATATGAAAGCAGTGAGTTAGCTGTTTTCATATAAAATGCTTTCTAGTAAATTGTCTCCTTCGTGTACCTATTCCACTTTGGAATCTTTTTTTTTATATAAAAATTGTACTTTTGCTACATATTTCATCCAGTCATTTATGTGTGTAGGTAATGTACATATTATGCAATGTACATACTCATTTCATGTGCACACATCAGCTTCCAATAAATACATAAAGTAAAAATGCCACCGAGAGCTGAAAAGATGAGAGTACAGAAACCACAATATACATGTCTACATACATTGTTATTTCATAGCGGAAAAAGAAACACATTTACACAGGCAATGCACATAGGTATACATCGCTACATTGTATAAATTTTCTTTTAAAAAATGAATAGGGCCATGCTATATAGAGTACGTACGACAAGCTGTATTTTCTGATGATGACAAAAAATGTGGCCAAAGCAAAGGTACGTTTCTTCCACAAAACTTACCAACTTGAAATATGCCCAGCAGTAGTAGAAGCAAGAGAGTCAGTGTGACCGAAAAAAAACTTATTTTTATGAATTGGAGCGTTGTGAAATGATTTGAAAAAGACAAGCGTTGATGCAGAAGGAAACCAATATTTCTTAGGCATATCAGTGGGAAAGATACGACACGACAAAATCATGAGTAAGCATAAGTTGGTAATAAAATTATCTACTTCCATTTCTCTCACTCTCTCTCTCTTGCACACATTTTGCTTTGCTACGAACTAATGCTATTCTGCGTTTTGTGTCCCAGTACTTATGTATAACATTGATAAACAGTGCTACACGTAAAAAATTTAGTCACCTACCAAAGAAACATCCAGAATCTATACGCTCACAATTTTTGCTTTCATTTGATGCTTGCGTTGCAAAATGGCAAAAAGGCAAGACAGTAGAGAAAGGGGAAAAATGACGTGATGAATGGATAAAGTGAGACGTATCACAAGGAGAAAGAAAAAAATTACATTGAAAAAGGTACATGTAATTACTTTTTTAAATATTAAAAAAACAACCTTTTTATTCACCGGCTTTACAATCATGGCATGTTTTGTTTAAAAAAACACAGGACCAAATGGCATGAAAGAAGCTAACAAAAAAATCTATTTTGATATTTAAACAATTTTCCTTTTCACCTTTTTGATAAAAAAGCCGGATTTTTTTTTTGCGGTGTGTGCATTTTTGTACGGCAGAGGATTTAGTTATCAGTTTTTGCCAGTACGATGCTCATTAACAAGTTGACAGCTCTTTTCTCTCTGTAGCCTTCTTGTTCGCAGTTCACCAAGTTTGCTTAAAGTAAGCAGCTTCTTTCCTGAGCAGTCTTGTTTCTTCAGCCTCTTTTCTAGTTCTTAGATGCCTTTTTTGGCAGAAAGCTGCTACCTGCTGCCTTACTATTACTACCTTATTATCATTATATTTTTTTGTTTTTTTTTCTCTCTCAAATTTTCTAGAAAACCAGCTACCTGTACTTTTATGCTTGTTTTCCCGTCCATTTTCATAAATATGAGGATTTTTCATCTACCATAACTGCTAATTTTTGTATGTACTTTTATGAGGCATCGGTGTTTTATTTTGTTAAGTTTTTTTTTGCAGGTGCATATAAAACTTTGGCTTCTTATTACTACACAACCTGTCACAGGCACAAACACGTAATTACTATACTCAACCGACGGCATTGCAGCAAATGTGTTTTTCTTCGTATGTCTTTTCTAGTTAAAATGGGTTTTCCATCATCGTCCTATAATTAAACGAGCAAAATGAATATTTAGGAACATATTAAAAAGCAAAACAAGTGCGCACACTGCACACGCGTTACGTCATTCTACTCGTCTTGTTGAAAATTGTTTTTCGTTTACTGCTACGATATTATGCATAATAATCACCACCTAACAAGCCAAGACGGAACATTACCACTACTCTCGCCCTATGCAATTTTCTATCTCTTGCTGTTTCATTAAGTATGAAAACTGCTGTATTTTCGACCATAAAACTAAAGATTGTCCATCCATTCCCCACACTGCACCATCCATATTCGTTCTATCTACCCATCCATACATAATATTTTCATGCCAGCAAGAAAATCTCTCTCATATGATATATTTATATTAATGATGATATTTCTACTCATTCAATATTGCTCGCACCACGTTGCAATATTTTATGACGTGTATAACACCATTTTAATGGAAAACTACAAGCTTTGTTCTCTATTTGGAAACTAGTTTTTTTTCCTCTGCTGATGCTACTTCGCATATGAAAAAAACTTGTACAAAATAAAAAAAGTTATGGAACAATTTTTTTAAAACTTTTTGTCAGTAAAAACTCTGTAAATACAAACCTGAAACTAATATACATCACTACCCTCCCCCACATTTGTAGTTTGGTTGTAAGTTGTAGCACATTTTATGATGAGTGAAATGTACTTCCTTTCTTAATTTTTATGCATTTTACTGCACCATGTTGTAAGTAAAAAAAATACCACAATAGATCACAAAGTATCTCAAATAAAAAAGCAGTTCTTGCTGGTTTACTACCATGTAAAATGTATCCATTCATTGCATGAAAATTAGGCTGTGCACTTGCTCTAGTAGCACCAAGCGATTCTAGAGTACATAACCGAATGTTGTCAAAGGTGAGCCACATACATGTACATATCAGAAAATGATAGGAAACACGCTACGGCACCAAAACTTTATGCTCGCCGAAGAATTAAAAAACTCTGTGAATATTATCATGCCGCAACTTAAGAAAAAAAATTATAATGCCGTGTGATGCACTAAAAGACGAAGAAATTGGAATAATAAGACACTTCCCTTGTAAAATTTCACCTTGTGCACGTACTTAAATACTACACACACGGCGAATATTATTTTGAGGAGAGACAGATATAAACTAGGATCCATTATTAGGTCGCTACACATGTTATTAAACCAGTGTAATACACATAATAAAATTTTAATGCATTCCTATTACCATATTATGATTTTTTTGGGGAAAAATAGGGCTACAACGACGATGGAAGTATAATAGAGGCAGTGTCTGCTACGATGGATAATGTAAGAGTAAAAATGGAGAGAAATCGGTATTTATGGTCATGATATCATAACATTATGCATGATGTGTCAAGGAAATTATTATTACCGATATAACGTACCAGTTTTGTTGTATGTTGGTATTGCAGTAACAAGTTACAAAAAAAGAATGCATTATAACTCTTTAGTGTGGCTACTACTAATCCATCCATCCATCCACCCGACAATTCAACCCCATTTGAATAGCTGTAATAGCAGTAATAATACGTAGTAGTGCGCTGTTGCTATTCAATCTGTTTCCCTTTCAACCTTGTTGCTGCTGCAGTTCTTACTCTTTAACTAATGATATTACCACTCAGATCACGTGTACAAGAGGAAGTTACATTTTTCAATAAATTTTATTTGTAAATTACAAAGTTGGCAGGTGAAACAAAACTGTGTGATGCACATCACATTATGCATAACATACTTACAACTTGTGTAATATGCTACGTTATATGACTGCAGTAACAGCAACATATATTTATATACGCAGTATTTTTCACTCTCTCTCTGTTCATCGACTTGTTGTTATTATTATTATTTTTTAAATTGTTCTATTATTGTTATTACAAAGAAAACAAGGCAAGCCTCAGATAAAAAAATGCAACTGTGTTTCGGAGTGAACAAATCAGATAATCATATTATTATAATGTAATGAAATGCGTTTTATCACAACTTCACGTTACGTTGCGCAACTATTGCTGCTGTGCTTACTTTAGGATTTTAGTGGAACCGACAACCGACATAACATTAAAGTACCGATGCGATGATGAATGATGATGATGGAATTTTCTAACAATTTTCCCCCTCTCTGACGTCTTGAGTAGCTGTTGTAAATTTCACAGGTGCACTGCTGTGCTTGTGACATGATCCTGTTGTAGGTTGTAGTAAAAGGAAATCAATCCGAAAAATGAGAAAAGGTGTATGCGTAAGGAGCATTATTATAAAAGTATAATTTCCGCTAGGCATGTCACACACGTAACCATTATTTTATTCCGCTTGTAATAATATTCTACTCTGTAAATACTTGCATCGAAAGTGTATCATGTGGAATGTTATTTAGGTTTACTCAACTCTGGATATTGTAAAAATGTCTGAATTTTATTACCTTCAAGTTAAGGTATTAAATTTTTGAATTAAAAAATCATTCATTTTTTCCGTACTCTTAACAAGCTCTAAACCAGTTCACGTTCCAGTGCATGAATGAGTATATACGCAAGGGAAACAACATTGTATGCCGCAAAACAAGAAGAAACACGCATAATACGTACATGCGCATATCATCATCTTATCAGAATCAGGATTCAAGAAAAAGTATTTTGCCACACCATAAGATGATTATCAATTTTGAAGCAATAATTTAACACTTTATTCCTCCCATTTAAAAAAATTTGTACATTTCATTGAAACAAATTCATGCAGAGACATTCTTTATATTGTGCTCAAAGATGGTATAGAATAAAAGAAAATTTACTGCGCTGTGCATAGTTTGTAACATAAAACTTTTCCAAAGGTAAGAAAAATGCGTCTAAAAAGTAGCAGCTCGGTTCTCTGCTGCTGCTATGCTGGTCTATAGTAAATAGTACGTGGTAGCTGCCATGCTTCACGGGCTGGAAGTTATACAGTCAAGTAAGTAAAAAGGAGCAATTTTGTGGCAGGCATGTAATAAAAATTCGCACATATTTCGGTTTAACAGCCATTATGACGGTAATAAATCTAAATTGAAGAATTAATTCTTTTATAGGGGATGGCTACACACATAATTTTTTTATGTTTGGTTTAGTATATGTATGCAACAATGTTGAAAGATACTCTGGTTGTGGGTAAAGTATAGTGAAAACTTTGCAAAAAATATTAAATTCAGAAGCACATATTTTGAGCACAAGCTGTTTAGCGTCATCATCATCATTGGTATCATGTTATCACGATGCACTTATAAAAATATATAGTGTAAAAATATATTATTATTTAGAATATAGGTAACATACAAAAGTTTACAAGTATAAATTACGGGTAAATAAGTTGGGAAGAGAAGAAGATTATTACTTTAGAATATGAAAAACTTATTTTCTCTCGTTCCTTTTGGTAAGTGAGACATATTGCTATAAAAAATATAGCATCATACTCTAAAAAAACTACTACTACTACTGCTGCTATAACTTTGTTCCACTCCACCACACCACAATCTCACTATCAGGTAAAAGCAGTAAAATGTGTAGTGAAATTACAGTAGTTGCCACTGCCAAAGAAAAGACTGTGAGTGAGTGAGTGAGTTACCTGTTTTAAGGTCGACAACAGAAGGGCATACCTAGTAAGTAGTATGCGAGACTACTACTGGTTTGTATAACATGTTAGTTTGTATGTAATCGTAATTTTTTTGTGTTTGCAGGGAGGAGAGTGAACGTACATTAAGGTCCCATTAAGATCATAAATTAAGATATCATTTCTTTAATGTGAAAATGTAAATAAGTATCTAACACCGGGGCTGTTGCAAATAACGTAAATGTATATAGTTAGCTTGATGAGCTTGTGGATTAGACACAACAAGACACTCCGCTGCTGCCGTACTGGTAGTATGGGTAATAGCCAACTTTGTAACTAGCCATAACCTTACAATGAATTAAAATTGTTTGGGTATGTGTACGTACGTACATACGTAGGCGACTCATTATTCGCCGCAATTTGTGTGTATATTCTTGTAATTGTGCCGGTATGTGAATTAACTTGCGCTGTAGCCACCCGGGTGCATTCCATTGTATAAAAATAATGTTAGGTTTCAAAGCACATTGTTACGAGTGACTACAAACAACTTGTTTTTTTTTCTCGTGAAAGAAAAGGCAGTTGGGTTGAACAAAGAGTTATAAATAAAAGTAAGTATATTGTATCAAAAGAAATGTGCAGTAGACGCAGTACCGTATAATTTCAGGTATGTACTTAATCTTCAAGAGGGAGAAAGATGACGCATCCCATACGATACATTATTCGACTACCACAATGGATATATATATATATAATTTGGATTGTACCACGGAAAAACAAAAAACGTACTAGTAATAAATATTATGATGGTATTTAACCAACTTTAAAATAGGTATGTAGTTTGATTAGCTTGTTAAGAGGAAACCTTAATGTATTTACTGAGGTTATCTTTCATTGATCTGTCTAGACTTGAAGTAACATAAGAGCAAGAACAACATAATAATTTAAAATTAGTTATGCATAATTATTACAATGTACAACAGCCGAATCGAAATTAATAAAAAAACATTACAGGCAAATTTTTTTCATAGTAGACAGGCAATACATCAATTTCAGCAGGGTATTTATGCCATTTTCCATAAAATAATAATCTATTAACATCTCGGAATGTAGTAGAGCAAGAAAATTACATACATAACTGCTCTGTTGTTTGGTAGCAGGCAGGAAAGTACTATTTTAATGTTGAGTTAGGCCGGATGATATGTTTGCTAACGTCATCCATTATACATATATATAATTTAGGTTCATGTATAAACTTATTGTGTGCAAATGCAAAGTGAAAGAGAAATATCACAGGGGAAGAAGATGAACATAACAACTGCAGCTTAATCCTAATCCTCGTATTTCCAAAACATGTCAAGAAGTATTTAGAAATGCCTCTTCAACTTAATCTAACGTAGCACCGCGTTGCTGTATTCGTTGCTACTGCTGCCGCTGTTCCTATTCCGAGAACTATTGCGTAGGTAGAGGCAGAGGGGATCTGAACATTTCACTTTTTCCAAGTGTACAAACATTTCAGTTTTCCCCTCGTCCACTTTTATATAATTTTCATTTCGACTTTGGAAACAAATTTTTTTTCTACATGTAAAACTTTTTTTTTCGTGGCTGTTACACGAATGATTGTATAATTTCTACTACTGCAACTGCAACCACCATTCCAACTACTACCGCATGATTAAATATTTTGCATACATCAGCATACGTTTACATTACAGGTTCCTGTTCACAGAGGCATAAACTACTTGGGACGGACATTACGTGAGTAAATTTGTTTGAGAAGGACTTTTGAGTAGTTTTTCTTCTGTTTACCATCATATCCTCTTTTCCCATTTTCAAAATAAAATTATTTCACTTATGGAATTTGAATTTGTTCATATTTGCCAGAAGGGAGAAAAATATGGAACAGCGAGCAAATAACATTATGCAGGTTCAAAATGTATCTCTCCATATGGAAGCATATACCTATGCATATTCAGAACAAATTCGAATGAATAAAGTTCAAGATGAATTTTCTATTATATCATCGGGAACAAGTGATGTGATGATTATTATGCCCAATAGCACATCAGAACTACTACTACTACTACTAGGGGAAAGCATCAACTCTAAACCATCATCATCTTCATCATGAAATTGTGAACAAACAAGATGTTTGAAAACTACGTAAAAAGCCATCATCATCATCATCATTGCGACCATGAGGAAATCATCTTGTGTTTTGTAACATGCTTGTAACTTTCTATCCATATGCTCTCCTCTCTGGATATTGTAGTTTGCTCTGTTGTGTGTGGACGAATAAATGTACAGTGTACAAACGACCCTTCGCTCGCTCGTATGATGACGATGGTTCTCTTCTCTCTGATATTAGCAGGCAAATATGAAGTGGAAATCAACCATCCAGCACAATCCAGTTAAGTAAATCTAATAAACACATCCAATTTTATACTTTGAGATGGATCCATGATGTGATGTACCTCTTATGCATCATGTACAACGCTCACTTCCATCCTATCACATGCAAAGTCATTCTCTCTGTTGGTATAAAAACACACAGAAAATCTTCTTTCCTCAAACAACACACCAAAACTTGACGTGAAGAGAAAGACAGATAGATAGATGTGGAGAGTGAGAGAGGAAAAGTTGAATCAACATCTACCAGGCAAGCAGTCATTCAGTAAATTCATTTTGCCTCCATGATGATGATTCCTACAAGGTGTTTGCTCGTCTGCCCATTTTCAACAGCAGCATCAGTACCACTAGTAGCAGTACCACTACTCTACTGACTATTTTTTTACTAGCTACATATTTACTACTCTTACCAACACCACTTCTTGTACGCTTCCTGCTTTGATAGTGACGATAACGACTTAACGTTTCGTTCTCTGTCGTACTAAAAACATTGTAAAGAATGACGAAGCACATACTTTCAAGCTAAAAAAGGCAAACTCATCGACGATGAAGAAGGAGGGCAGCAAAGAGCACCAAACAAACAGAAGACATCACTCCCAGCGAGAGATATCTATCATATCATAACAACATAATCGTACAACAACTAGTCAGCAAGTCAGTCAGCCAGAGTGTATAAGAGAGAGAAAGAGTACCCTTTTTTGGGAAAATACATGCCATGAGTACAAGTGTGCAGCTAGGTATATGATGAGATGAGGATGATGATAATAATAATAATAATGTGAAATGATGGTTTTATTTTTGTACTTTTTTTTCTTCTCTGCTTGTCTATTTTTATACTTTTACTCTACTGACTTCAAACAGGCAAAAAAATCAGGCTGAAAACTACTAGCATAAAAATATATTATAGGGACATATTATACAGACATTATGATGCGTTATTTCGTCAATCTCGTACACTTGAAAATGCATATTATGCATAATACAATTCTGTGCTTGAATTGAACATGCATCTTTATACGACAGCTATGCATATAACGTTTTCTGTGTATAGTAATATATTTATTTATGGTACTTTTTTCTTCTTCCGTTTATCCGACGTTAAGTCTACAATTTTCATACAACACTGCTATTTTATTTCATACATTCATAAAATCTGGCCAAGTTTGATATACTATCAACCATTTTGGTTGTGCAGAGCTACGTGTAGATATAAGAGTTATGTGTATAACGCTGATTCAACCATAGTGTTGATGATGATGATGATGACAATGATTTCCCATCTTTCCTCTTCTTTATTTTCTCGCTCTTCACTACAAACTTGCACACACACTCACACTCACATTTTCTCATCATATTTTTTGAATCCAGAGACTCCTGCTACAAATTGAATTCCAATCTAATTTTCACAACATCTCATCACTCATCCTGCTTGCTCGTTTTTTCCTTCGTCGTCATTCGTTCGTGTGAGTGAACGACTTTCCCCATTACCACGACGAATGAATGAACTGACAAAAAGTTACAAGTACAATTTGCACGCTATATAAGACGTGCTTTAAACTATTATAGAAAAGTAGGTTCGTTATATAAAACGCGAGAGGATTGAGAAAACCTTTACGGTTTTTCAAAATTTGATAGGCATAATATTATGTGTCTACCGTCATCGTTAGTATATGTGTAATACTTTACGTAAAAAATGGTAGTGGAAACTGAAAAAAAAAATATAAAACACATTTCTTTCACTCTCTCAAACTATCATACAAGATTTTTATATTGCTTCTTTGCTAGAAAAACGAAACAAAAACGGAAACTACTCATGGAAAGTGCTTGCACAACCAACCAACATCATCATCACATCACTATCACCGTCATCATCGCCGCCCTCGTTTTTTTTTCTTCTCTCCATCTTTCTCTCTTTCCATCCATCTAATAATAATAATGTGTACCATATAAATATGAACAAATGAAAAACTTTTGTGAGCCGTGCAGCAAAGCAAGAAAAGATGCTCTTGTTTGCTGTTACGAGTGTTGTATGATATGAAAAAAACATGCTTGGTTAGCTTGGCCTGCCTTTCCTTATTTGCTTAGTCAGAGTAAAGACATCATTGTAGCAAATCATTTCCTTTGCAGTTTTCATTCCATTTTAACATACAAGATATTATTTTATCACTATTATTTCACTGTTGATTGTGGTGCTCTGTTGTTGTGCTTACTTCATACGCTTATCGTTCTATGATGAGGAGGCTGCGTGTTCTATTTTATTTGAAAATCTTCATGTGCCATCTTATTTGTTTCTACTCTTCGTTCTCTTTCCTTTTTATCACTAAAATCGAGACCGAGGAGAAACATCGGAATCACAACAGTTTTTATTTATAAGGAAATTTGAATTTCGCCATATACCCATTCCTTTGCTTGACGATGTGAAAAAAGAGAGCTCGTTCGTTCAAATTTCACTCAATGAATGGCAAAAGTAATAAGGATACATAATATCATCAAGCAAGGGGAAAATAATCGAAAACGGTTTTTTCCTCTCAAAACATACGTTCACAATTTTCTAGTTTAATTTCCTATTTTCTGCCATTTTGCACCCGGTCATGTGGAGAAGAGCATTTCTGAAAATTAAATTTGCATTTACCTTCCAATTGATGGGAATCAAGCAAGACTTGTGTGTTGAAATAAATAACTTTTTTTTACTTATTTTTTGAGCGCAGGAAATCAAACGGTCGTATAAATCGGAATGTCTAATATTTCTAACTCGGGAGTAGGTTATTTGGAGTACTCGGTTGTATCATCTTATTTCTGAATGAAAATAGTGCTGTAAATACCAGGAGAATTACGAGAAAGTAGCATGTTTGTAGAACGAATCTAATGATAGGAATAATTATGGTTCCAAAGAAGAGAAACGAAAAGGTTATTGCCGAAATCAACACGACGACATGCAGAGTCTACGTACAAACAGCTTGAAAGCACATTTATTTTCGCCGGAGAGAAGAGAGATGAGACTGGAGAGTATGAACGGTTGGTAGTGGATAGGAAAATTGAGAATTTATTACAACCCAGTTCATAATGTTGTTGATGTTGATAATAACCTGTTTGTTATTTGTGTGTGTGTGTGTGTGTGTGTGTGTGTGTGAACAAGCTTTATTCGCAATATAGAGTTACATGTACATATAAGCAAAGTATATGAAGCACATGTAAGCATATAATAATATTCGTCCTCTTTACGCTATCCATTTTATCATCTTGATGATTATGATCATCATCATTCAATGTTGAGTTGATGTTATGCAAAATGTAAATTTATTCTTTGACTATACAGACATACATCATTTTGTAGTTCAGATGCATGCCTAAATAAAAATAATAACTACGAGACCAAGAGGAAAACAACAACACCAGTAATAACATGAGCAAAAAGCTTAGACAGAGAGAGAGAGAGAGAGAACGTCAGGGGGAGCATAAAGGAACAAGTAATCTGCATTTCTTTCACAGCAAGGAAGGCAACGACAGGGAAGAACCTTCTTGGTGATTAATCATTCGTAGAGAACTCTTCTACTAGTGTGCATATGAAGCAAAGAGAAATGCTTTTGTCAGCTCATTTGAAATAAAAGCCTAGAAAAAAATTATTTCAATACCTTTTCGTCCATTTTTCAATGCACACATACATTAATGTATGCAGTAAAGGCAAAAGGATTACTCTACACAGCACATATATGTAGGTACAAGGCACAAGGTAAGTAACTGAAACCAAGCCAGGCAAACAAGCAAGCAGGATTTTCTTTTTGGCTGAACCGGCACAAACATAAAATTTGAACATACGGCTTTTTATTGTATTGCATATTTGGCAGTAAATGGCTAATGGGCATCATGGTATAATGTCCAGCGACCTTGGTATATTAAACTGTGATCCTCATTAGCATACTTTGATGTGGTCATTCGTTACCTCTCTCGCTCTTTCTCCTCTCGGCCTGGCCTGCTTGCTTGCCTGCCTGCCATGCAAGTTTGCATGGATCATTCCATTTTAACGAATTTAAGTAGGTACATACATTCACAAGCCAGTCTCTAGATCAGCAGAACATGAAAGACTGCAGCTTTGTACGAGCATAAGCACACACACACACACAAAATATAACATATTTTCTGATTCCGCTATAATCCGATTTGATAAGTCAGGCTTGCGTAATATTATAATGGCAATAATGGTGTATTAAACATATGAAAGCTAACTAGAGAGATTTTTTTTCAGTGTTTTAAAACCTTGTCGAGTAACATTGCCTTTTACAGCATGAGAGATGAAACGGAGCTTTTAGGGTACTGACAGAGAACAGCCATGAAACGAATTTTTTTTTTGAGCCAGGCCAACATTTCATATTGTTCCACCATCATCACCACCACTACTACCACCACATTGCACACAAGAAACGTGGACGTGCGTCGACACATATCGATTTCAGACATGTTTATGCATAGCCAAAGGGGAAAGCATCATGGTTTTCTGATGTTGTTGACGATGAGGACGATGATGAGGATGGTAATAAGAGCCGCAATGGTGTACTTACATGGCTGTTGCTGCCGTTTTTCTGCTATGCTGCTTTATTCTCTCTTTATTCTTCTTCTACTACAGTTTTGGCAGTATTATTTGAAAATATGCTCATAAAATCCAAACTTCGTTACACAACAGCCATTAGGGCTACTGGCTGACCAATAGACCATTTTATGGACATTACTTAAAATGCTGCTGCTCTTTTCGCTCTCTCCCTTTCTGTTTTCTCCTCTCTTGGTATAAATAAGCTTAAACCAGCAAAACGGAATAAGACGGTCAGTTGAGAATGTTTTTCTACTGCTGCTGTTCCTGCCTGCTATGAGTCAGTGTAATGCACATTTTATGGATGAGTGTTTGTGTATGCGCTTTTCGTTATTATCGTCATAATGCAGAAAATCATGAGTAAAAGTATACCATGCCATTATGCCAATAATAATATTAGCTAATATGTGTTATATGCACCCGTTATTGAAGCTAATGGGTGAGAAGTGGCAGTAGTTTGGAAGGGATATACATGGCAAAGTACCTATATACTCTTACTCCAAAATAGCCATCAGCGTGTAAGCACATGAGAACCAATATCAAGTAATATCTATAATGCATATAGCCAAGCATTATTTTCTACTATATTTGATCGTAAAAGAGCATCATGGCCCGTTATAATTTTTGTATTGAAAATTTACTGCAAGTGGTCACAGCGGGAGAAACGACATGTATTGTCCATCTATCTCGACGTCTCCAATTCCTGCCGTTCTGAAACACGACTTTCAGTAATTCATTTCAACGCGAAATTATGTACAATAAAGGTAATAATATTTCATAACATTAAACCCATATGGATATCCAATCTTGTTAACAGAACTTATAGTAAAGTAATATATGCCCCTCTTTCTCTCTCTCTCTCTCTACTGTAATAAAGTATTGAGTAACATGGTTGTTAATATGAGTTGACAGCATATTTTCCAACACATAGGAGACTGACTGCTGAAGTGAATTTAATACGCGAAATGTTCCTTTCGGGCTATGATCCATCAAAGTTTCACTTTCATATCCCACTTTACTTTATAATAACACACTTTTATGTGCCTATACCTTTAAAAGTATTCCAAAAGGTTTCTTTCTTCGAAAATTAAACAACATTTTTAACGGTGACAGAATAATAACGGCCGACAAAAGCGGACAGAGAGCTTCACAAGTAATAAAAACACATGCAGACGTAATCCAAGCTCAATTCAAGCGTTCAACAGGGCCATCAAAATAAGAAAAAGCAAAAAAGGGAACGGATGATGACGATGATGATGTTGATACTGGTGAGCAGTATTTCGGCCAACAGAAAGCGAAATAAGAAAATGTAAAAAAAAGAAAGTCGAGTAGAGAGGTTTGTTAGTACGCCCAATTTTTTTTGTAAACACAAAATATATGATATGGTAGTAGCGCATGTACATATATGTATGTACCTCCATGCAAGAATGTGAAAAAATGTGACAGAAGCGCAGTAAAACAATTCATTTCTTTTTAGTACGATTTGACGCAAATGCTTATATTATTTACACATGTTACTTTGATTCTGTGTAACCTACCTTGAAAATGTACACAGACAAAATGCAATATAATATGTGTGTGTGTGTGTGTGCTCGTCTTTTTTCTCCTTTTCTTTCAAGTCTTTCATCTTGTAGCACATATTGACAGTCTCAGTCTTTGGTGTATGGCGTATCCTTTCTTATAGTACCTTACCATCGCACACATTACTACTTTACGAGACCGTCACATTATTGCTATATATGTGTGTGTCCTAAAAAAAACTATCTAGGTACTCACTACTTTTACTATACGCCACATCGTCTCAAAGACACATCTTACGACAAAGACCAAGTTTGATTACAATTCAGAGCACGTTTGAATTCCCCATACCACAAAAGAGTTGAGGCGAGATCAAGAATTGGAGTTACGTGGCCCCACACATACGACCCAATATATGTATGTAAACCTATATGTCTATAAGATATTTATGCACTAAAAAAGAATAAAACAAGACTCTCACGAAGACATCAGCTATGCTTTCATACACATACACACATACATATACTACTATTACGTAATATGTGTCCTGTAAAACGGTTCTACTGGAACTTGTACTGGCATTAGTAAAGTCCTGTGTTTCCTCGAGGAAAAGCTGTAAATTCTTTGTCCTTCCGTTTTTTCTCAATCTTCTTTCCAAAATGCCTGTACACATACCAATCATGCAAGCATTCCTATTTTGTTCTCCGATTGACTGCTATAGTGTGTGTGTCTGTCTCTCTACTACTCTTACAGTTCAAATGTTATTATGTATCTTTCCTCCTTTATTTGTACGTTTACAGATACTCCATCATATATTGGAATTGGATACGTATTCCCTGCGAGAAGAAGGGAAAAAAGAGAGGAGACTTCACCTTTTTCATTTCATTCCTGTTGTCAAAGTGCTTGAATCCACACACATTTAATGGATCCACTTATACATGTACAATTCCCGACAGACAAGCAAGCGATGCATTGAAAAAACCCTGCTGTTTTAATCACGCACTACTCTCTCCTTCCAAAACAGTCGACCGGCATTTTTTCTCACTTATGCTATTCCACTATCTCCTACTCTCCTCATGTCTTCTCTCTCTCTCCCAGAAAAACCACAAAACAGAAGGAAACAACCACAACAACAGCATTTAATACTTAAGTTTACTTCGTTTTTGTAATTGCTTTTCTACTGTTGCTTGCTCGCTTGCAAGCGAATAATTACAAGTACCCATAATTACTTCCCCTCTCTATATACAACTAAACTCTCACATCACATCTCTCTCTCTCTCTCATCGTCAGATCAAACTTTTACCAAACTTACTTTACTACATACCACCGCCACCAACAGCACTACCGCAGCGTTTACACACACTACTTTTTTCATTGTGCGCTTCACTTACTTAATGTTTATCTCATCAGGTTTTGCTCGATAAAAACATTTGTTCAACTAGAGAAACACAGAACGCACGTACTACACAATTTTAAACCGCAACAAGAAACGTGGGGAAAAGCAACGAAAAAGTGAGATGATTGTTGTGAATTTACTACGAATAAATGATTCCCTTCCAGATATTTGATAACCTTATAAATAATTTTGAAATTGTACAAAAATTTATAATAGAAACTGAATGAATTTCTTTTTTTTTCCTACTTTGGATTCCAAACCTGCCACCAATTTGCGTCATCATAATTCTTACATCTATAATTATTAGTGCTCTGTTCACAGAATATTCAAAATTTACCTTTGTTCTTTTACCTTCAATCAAAAATGCATTATTCCCCTGTTCAAATGAATGTGCTGAGAATACAAACAGAAGTACTAAACGTATTATTATTATATTTTTTATTTTTACTCATCATCAAATTTTTCTACGCATAAACATTCGCTTCACCTTCTTCACGCACTTTGTGTGTGTGTGTGTATTTTCTGTAAAAATGATGCATTGCCGTCAGTGGTGGAGCGGCAGTTTAGAGTTTTTCACTTAACCACAACATCCGCCAATTTAATCTTCATTAAGACCACATTGCCACGAAAATGAAGTAAACAAGGGAAGTCGAGGGAGGAAGACGAAAAGAGCAATCATGAAAATTTGCTTTTTCCAAGTTTAGATAAACATAAATGAATACTTATTACATATTATTATATGACTTACGTTCTTATCTATATAGTGTACATTGGTATAGATATAAATCTACACACAAAATGTGGCAACTATTCGCCAGCTTTAAACATAGTACAAAACACACAATCAACATTTTATCAAGCATTTTAAATAATTATTGTCGCTCCAAATTGTTTATCAAGGTTAACATTTTGAGAAACATGTCTACACTCTCTCTATTCGACAAGCTGATAAAACAAAAGCTTCAAACAGTTTTATGGTAAGTACCTACCTGCATAATATAGCAATGCGAATCGACATTGCATGCATCTTGCCACTACTACTGGAAAATAATCGTAATGCTTCATTCATCGCTACGTAGGTATTTGTAGTATAGTACCCGTTTCTTAAGAAAAGAAAATATTACACAAGTGCTGTTTACTTTTGAAAAGAATATTTATCAATGTTTATAAAAAAAATGCGTTTATATTTATCAAACAACGAATTTATGATGATAAGGTGGTAGGTAGATATAGATAAGCATTTTTTTCCTTTTTTCTTTCCTCTCTCTCTCTCTCTACGGTTAATACTTTTCACAGCAATCATCCATCATAATATCCTCTTTCAGATCGAAATCAGTTTATAAGATTTTTTTCTTTTCTGACACGAGTCTTTCTTGCTTCTATTTCATGTTCTCATACCATACCTCCCTCCACGCATCTAATCAAATGCCATAAAACTATTTTTCTTTCTTTTCTGACTGACGGAGGAGCGGATAACAAAAACAAGGAAAAAAAATTCATACAAGTTTATTTATTCCTTTGCTCAATAACTTTAGCTACTTTTGCTTTTATTTTTATTACGATGAACCTGCTTTTGTTCAAATTATCTACTTGAGTCCGTCACTCAAAAGCTAAGAGAGCCCCACCAACCAACTACCTCACTAAATAATGTTAATATAATAGCAACAATGCGTAAATTCCTGGTAATTTTTCCTCAGCAAAGTAATTATACATAATAAACAATCCATATAATAATAATAATTCAACGCAGGTATATCAAGCATTTATATAGGTACACAGACACACGGCGAATTATAGCAGTAGTAGTAAAGTTGTAAATCCCTTTTCCGCTTCAATCTTCTTCACACAAACAACACCAGAACAGCAGGTAGCTTGCCTTCTAATTCAGGTATAAGCTACCTAACCTACCCACATGCATCCTTATTGCTAAAAATCTTATCCGTTGATTTTGCCCTTGTTTTTCTTTTCCAAAGATATTCATACCTGCTCACTCATTTTACATACTTGCGTCAATTTGTTCCCTTTGAACTATTACTGCCACTACTGCTGAGTAAAAAAAACAATTTTCTGCACACAGCTATCATCCTTTCTTTGTCAAAAATGAAGCAGAAGTACAAGCGTAAATGATATGATGATAGCTGTAGGAAAAATTCAGTCAGATTACTTAACCAGAACACTAAAATACTACTAGCAGCATGTCAAATCAAAAATAACCCAACAACAACTGATTTCAAAAACAAAGTCATCACACAAATCATCATTAATCTGCATTGCATAATGGTTTTAATGTACACGTTGCGTTTTGTTGAACGTACCTCACACGCTCAGTATCACATGCCATGTACCAGAGTTTTTTTTGCATTAAAATACTAATGGTATATAAAGAAAGACAAATATAGTAATTCACTTCCTTTTAGTATTCATGCTTCACGTCTTTCAAGGTCAAACAAAGCCAGTTTCTTTGAAGGGGAAAATGCGATTTTCCTTGTAACGTAACGTGCAACTGACATGTGTAATTATTACACCTGCACACTGCTTATTTCTTCTGACGGTCTGATGATAATGGTTTACATCAGTGAAATTTGCATTTTTACAAAATTTTTCATTATATATTCACTGGTAGCTTCTGCATTTAGTGTACAACGTACAGCATGTTTCCGTTTTCTCAGATTTAATGTTCGGTTTTCTCTCTCTCTCTTACTTAAGTAGTTTGCCGGAAGGTTTATATATTAGCGGAAGAAGCATGTCTGTTTCGTATCTTATTCTGTCAGATAGTCAGTCAGCAGCGTTGCGTATTTTTTTCTAAAAAATATGCTAACGAATTATTATTAGGTAATCATTAATTTACTATACTTTGTGCTACAAAATCTTATATATTTAAATATAGGTTGAATTGAATGAAAATAAAATACCTACTCACACATGCGTACTGAATATATTAAATGCATATAAACTTTACCTAGGTAGGTATTTCTTGTCATAATTAGTCAGTCAATCCACTTTATTATTATTTTAGCCCTGCAGATAAAAGCAGTAAATTTACAACATTTCAACATCTCTCCTTTCTTCTTGTACAAGCGTGAATTTCTAATTACGCTACTTTGATGATAAAGAAAGCTGATGATCACGGTGTAAATTAAGCATACATAGTAAGTATTATAATTTTACATTGCATGGAGTACCTACTTATTATTGTATTTTTTTATCTTCTTGTAGTATCGCCTAAAAGCAAACGGTCAGATTTTGTAACAGGTCCCTATCTGTTTTATTCAAGATAGCTAGCTGCCAACTGTACACGTTGTTATATAACTTGTGCGTAATGGTGAAACAATACCTTGATAATTTTCCTATGGATTTTATTCATGTGAGCAGAAAAAAAATAGAGAATTTCAGCCGCAACGCTACTGCTCTATGTTACATACCTTCAATTACGTACGTATCCCTCTACAATCCTTATCATCATTTTGAATCTAAGTCGTCAGTCATTTTTGCTTGTGTGTGGTGCTTCTGTCTTCACTCAAGACACGAAATGTGAAAACCGGGCATAAAACAATGATAGATAGATGCCTAATAGATTGACGATGCTACCACCGACTACATACATTAAGACTCGCCCGTTAAAATGTACTCCAAAAAATAGATCTTAAGTATCCTCATTTCATTATTTACTACAACGCCACACCACTGTAGCTTTGACTTGGCTGGACATCATCAAACAAGGTTATTATTTAAATTCCAGCGCTGTATTCTATGTCACAAAAGAGCAACGCATATCTCTCTGTCCAAGCCTTAAAATCTTATTAAACTTGAAACCAGCTATACAGCAAACATAAAACCATCAATTCATCTTCGAGTCAACTGTTGGTGCTACTTTGCTTTAAATGTGTAATAAAAAACCAGGCATATAAAATCACTTTTTAAAATGCCGATGATGGTGATGGTGGTGGTGCTGAAAACTGACAAGGCTATGCATGTACGTATGTACCTACATAGTGCACGTTGTTCACGTACAAAATGTAAGCTGGTAGCTATCGTCATGATCTTTACAAACAAAGCTATGTATTTTAAGCATACCATACACTTATTTGTGTCATATCATCTGTGAGCCAACTCCCTGTCATCATCATCACATCACTTTTCTTTATTCTTTTTTGACGAGAAACAAAACGATCAGGTTCTTACTTTGGAAAATTAATGAGCATCCAATAGTTTTTTAAATGGGCTCTTCAAAAAGACAAATGAACAAAGAAATCTCTCAAATTTCGGTTATATGAATACTTGCATTCATATAAGGGAAACATATGCACGAACTGTATATCAACCACTGACTGCTCTGTGCTTATTATTATTATGCGTGAATGTCTATGTCTGTAGTATTCGGATACGTATGTACCTATGTATAAGTACAAATGTATGTCTCGACTTTCGTGATTTCATCACCTCACCTATCACATCTCACAACACTACTACTACACTACATTATCACTGTTTCAAACAGCACAGACATTTCTGATATTTTTTTTGCTGTTTTCTCAATACTTGTCCATCGTCGACATGTTTTTTACTTCTTTTATTATTTTATTATTATTCTTTGATATGAGCTACACGTTGGGAATTTTCAAGTAGGAAAACATTTTATTTGATGGAGTGTTGAGCTTTATGAATTAGCCGGCAAAGAAAGTATAATATGCATGATTGATATTCTTTCACAAAGTTTTTCAATACACTCGAAATCCTGCTCTAGTTCTGTTTTTTGCTTTACATTCGACTACGTACGTATACTTGTATTCTTGTTTTGTAAGAAAATAATATAATCGCTGTACTTACTGTTGTGAGCACCAAATACCAAACTTTTTTTTACATAAAAACTTTGAAAAAAAGTGCTTTTTTTTGTTGAAAAAAATGAAAGTGAATAGTGAATTTTCCACTCAAATTACATGCTATGAAATTTATGGGATATTTTTCCGATGACTACAGATAAAGAATTGTCCATCATCATCATAATATTCGGACACATGCATGCACATTTAACATACTTTTGTATAGGAACATGAGAGAGAGGTAAGAAAGTACACTGGGAAAGGAAAACAAACATATAGAGCAAACTTTTTCTGTTGCGTTCATTTTGACTTGACTGACTTTGTACTTTACGCGAACAACATGAGAACAAAAGTATAAACATTTTTTATCTGGTTGGTCTAATAGGACTGAGGAATAGGTTGCATGACAGGAATAATATGCGTGTTATATATTTTGTCAGTAGCAAAAGTTATCAAAGCATGTTCTTTTTATGAACCTTACTTTACTTTTCTGTATATATGTTTCATTGCGACTTTCCTTGAAAAATAGTTCATTCTTCCTGTAAAAGCAAAAAAGTAATTACTAATTCATACAAAAATAGTTTTCTATTCAATTCCATTTCAAATTTCGTGATAACCAAACATGTTAAAATCTACCAACAAAAAACTAGTTCCTGTTGCTGTGCTTCTCCACATTACAATAACGTGATTGTTCATATATTGAAACTGGAGTAAAAACTGAAAGCATATAAATAATGCTGCTTATGTAAGTAGCTCATGTAGAATTCAGTCAGCCTTTTATTTTCCCCAAAAAAAATTCAACTCTATTGTTCAACAATAATGAGTTAAGTTTTTACCTCAGCTAATGATTTCCTTGTTTTGGCTGGTTAACTTTGTTACTTTTCAACTATGTACACAAGTATATATGATGAGCACATAAAAAACAAGAGACAAAATTCAAACAATCATCATCATGAAAATAGTTTTTCCGTCCTTTTCTCACACATACATACATGCATACAACAACAGTGCGTGTGTAATGCATTTTTCATTTGTTGATCACCTCCCTTAACTTTATTTTGTAAAGGGCTCTTTTCTCCAAAAATGACAACGAGTAAATAAATAAATAAGTAATTATCCTTTTTGGAACAAAGTTGCTCAGTTCAAAAACTTTACTGTCATTATTATAACATTGTTTGTAATGGAGTTACATATGGCATGCACACTATAACATATAATATCATGTATAATAATAATGATTTTTATCTTTATGGTATTTTCGAAAAAGCCCATAATAACAAAGTAAAATGTATTACATATTATTCTTCTTCTTTTTCTTCAGTTTGATATTATAACATTGTTTGTAATGGAGTTACATATGGCATGCACACTATAACATATAATATCATGTATGTCTTACTGAGGAATCCTACTAGACCAGACGCCAACACCTAGGTTAAGTAAGACATATGCATGCACCTCTTTTTCTCTAGAAGGTTTTTCGATTATGTAGAATTATGATGGCAATGTTACATAAAAACCTCCTGGCAATAGAAATTTCTCCCATTAAAAACTTTTTTTTTTTCTTGAATAATAATAATGATTTTTATCTTTATGGTATTTTCGAAAAAGCCCATAATAACAAAGTAAAATGTATTACATATTATTCTTCTTCTTTTTCTTCAGTTTGATGTGCTGGCACTCAATAATACCACCTATATGTATACTTATCTCGAAACTAATAAAAAACGATTCCTCATGCAATAATAATGCAAAGAGGAAAGAACCACAATGTCATCTCATATAAATTTTCTTATAGGCAATAATACTTTGTTTATGAATGGATGTCGTGCTTTTCATTCGCACTGCCAATACGTAAAGGTATTTAAACTAGTACACATGTAGTACATCAGGTAGTAATAATAACAATAATCGGCAATGCAATATAATATGTTTAAACCATAAAATTTATTTCATGAATTCACGTAGCCTTTTTAAACGTACGTAATAATCTATTCATTAAAAATCATTGGTCAAAGCTGTACTGTTGTTGCTTCCTCCTCTTTGCCTGTCCCTGTGTTTGCTGCTGCTGCCTCTACTACCATACCACCACCACCAGCAATAATAATTTTATGTTGCAAGCAGCAGCAGATCATTTGCCATTTCTTCTAGCTAACTGCTCGGCCAACCATATTACCTGAGAGAGTATTTTTCTTGCCATTAGAAAACAACATGAATTTATTTTATATTTACCACCACGTTAAGCCTTCAAAGAATAATAATAATAATATGTGTAACATTTTAGCTACACTTTATACTTCTTTTTCTCTGCTCCTTCTTCTTTTTCGCTCTGTGTGTTTGCCCACAAAAAAATCAACTTGAGAGAACGACAATGACAAATCACCTACAAAACTCCCATAAAAATCAACTTCATTTATGGTCAGATGACATGATTGGCCCATGCATAATACTTAACTTGCACACTTGTCTACTATGTGTTCGTATAGTGTACCATTACTACCTCTTCTCTGTCTACTTCCAAAAAGCATTTGCTGTTTTGCCGTTGTCGCTGTTGTTGTAGTAGTAGTAGAAGTTGTGGTGGTGTGGAACATTTTGTTCGCATCACATAAACTTTATTATAATGACATTGTATGACCAAATCATACTACACTTTTACTCATGATGATATTCATTCCTCTACTATACACACCATGATAATATGATATACCTATAAAACATTTTCATGCCACTTTACTGCTGGTAAAGCGCCAAATGTTGCAGTAGCATGCCTTATTTCTAGATACACACATCATTCTCAATTCTAATTTGACTAGTTAGCAGTAGCAGTTGCCATAATATAAAGCTTGTGAGAGCAAACATCCTAAAACTGAAATGACACACCAACAAGATGTGACTACTGCAACGATTACCCAATTTTTTCTCTTTCCCCAACAAATAAACCAATAGGTTTTTCATATAATACTATCAAACAGCCAGAATGATTCATATTCACCAAAAAAAAGTTTCATTCAATCTTTTTCTATCGCAATGCAATTTATATTCCTTAGCAGTTGCGTCTGTCTCCTTCACGTCTCTTTGTTGTGAACATTTTAAAAATCCTCCTGTCGTACTGTCGTGTGAACCATATTAATATTGTGCAATGAAAAAAAAATCATATTATTACAATGCATGCCTATTATAATTTTTACTAATATGACGAGCTTGGACGGAAAAAAGGCAAGACGACAGCATCTAGTTTTCCGAATAATACCCTGTCTACCATATCATTTGTACAGTATAAAGTAGATGATGAGGGAGAACAACAAAAACTTTTGTTTAAACAACGAGACAGTACCCATTATAAATTACTAGGCATTTTCGCAAAGTAAAGAGACAGACAAGATCCATATTTTTTTACCCATTTGAGAGTATGACTGAAGACGAGAGAAAGAAGCGACGTAATCATATTAAATGAACCAGTAAAGTAGATGAAGTACTTTTATTTTCAAACGGATTGTAAATACCTACGCATAGAAATCAATGTGAGTGAGGATGACTGAGGAATGCAAAGAGGTCTCAATTCCTATGCATATTTTTCAAAAATCTTTCCATTGTTCTGTTATGGATAATAATGAGATGATGGTGATGAAGCTGGATGGATGGTTTGTAACTAGGATTTTTAGGATGCTTGCTTGAGTTGCTTGTTGTGTTGTAAATAATAATAATAATTACGATCGACATAAAGAGGAACCCTCCCATATCTTTATGGTGCCATAATGTAGCAGCAGCAGTTTGTCAGACAAGCAAAGAGGAGCAATAACAGTGTACACAAACAGTACAAACAACGTATAGGTATTCATGATTTTACGGTTTTTAAGCTCTATAATATGTATTTTTCTTTCCTACTTGGTTTTTTAACTTAGAAACAGCACATGTATGGAAGCTAATTTTGTATTTTATAGATTTGAGTTTTTTGTTTGACAGGGGGAACAACACGGTGTAACTTGCAAGCAGTAATATTAATAACAATGATAATAATGGTAATAAATCTCACAAGTGCAATTTTTTATTTCGCTCCTTAGTGCTAATGGGTTTGGACCAACAATACTAAAAAAGCAATGTAACAATGATCTTTCATCCTTCGCCGCCGCCGCCGCCTGCCTATTCGCTCATGTCCCCATATTCTAGTATAATAAAACAGGCAGATGGATAAAGAAACACTCTTTTTGTTACAACAACTACAGGTTTACCACTCCTCTACATTTTAAAATCTTTTGCTCTGGTATCTCAAAATATGTTTGCGTATTATGTAGGTTACGTTATCAGAGCCCTCATGATTTAAATACAGTGATAATGATGCAAAGACTTTGTATTTTTTACAGCTTACTTTATACAAAGTAAAAAAAGTGGTTTAGAAAGAAGTTACCCATAACGTTCTGAGTATCTGACAAGATGATCCAGTCAACAGTGCAGCGGTAACTGGTAAATTTGTAAAACAAAGCACACAATCGTTCTTGCCGTTATGAACACTGACAGTGCACCTTACCTTAACTGCCCTTCAGAATCTACAAATACTTTATTGTTGCTGAATCTACTCTCCAAGTAGCTGCAATTTACAAATAAATTGCAAAAAATATGCTAGGCCGATGCATATATACATGACATATTGGATCTGATGAGTCCATTTACAGAGGCTGTACGGTCTAGAATATTCTCCAAACCATTTCCGACAAATTATCAATCAAACTTGTATACCTATATGCATAACAGTTTTGAAATGATCATTATTGTCTTTAAATGCAAAACCACACCAATGCGTTCCATCTACAGCAACAATTGCATATTTTTCAAACTAAAAGAGTTGATAGGACTACATCAATTTATTAGCTTGCATCTTTACAAAATCTTTACCCTTGCATCGTTCCTTTTGTCATGTTATTTTTTTCCATTTCCTATGTGCTCTATGAATGAAAACTATCATCCCCATCAGAGTGCAACATGTACAAACTCACATAAGTTTGGTTCATATGATCATGAGAAGTCGTCATCACCCACATTCGGCATCTGTTCATACATGCAATACAGTCATGCAATTCAAAACGAGAAGCATATATAGATGCAAAGAGAAAGGTGTTGCGCCCCTGCCCATTTAAAACTGCGTACAAAACAAACCAATATGTCAATAGTAAAATAATAACAGCACCTTCACCAATTTGATGAATATGTACAAGTTTTACATGAGCTTTAAAGTGTGTTTGCCTTTAAACGAAGACAGCAGTGTATTATACAGTTTTGTGTTGATGTATGAGAATTAGCCATTGCTAACAAAAAAAATGCAAAAGGAAATTTAATATACCTATGTGGACGAGAGAGAAAAAAAAATAGCGGCTGAGGTTCAAGTGTTTCTGCAAAGTCATTTGGAAACTTCCTGTGGTTTGTTTGCTTGTCTCCTCACTGTGAGACTTGTCTATTTACAATTGCTATTATTATTATCTTTAAAAAATCATCATCATTATAGCATAAACCAATGTTCTTTGACTGTGATGATGATGACTACACAATAATCTGTAATACTATTAAGGTTTTTGGCTTTTTATAGATGAACAAGAAGACAATAATGATATGAAAACATATCACTGAAATGATTATAATGCACATATGTAATTTCACCCTGGGTTCGTTTTCTGCTGGTACAAAAGGGTACATGTATATAATAAAAATTGCTTTTTAGTAGATATTCATATGTAATTCATTTATGTGACTCTTACTATTATACATATAGATGTTTATAATATAGACACAAAAAACATGGAATCACACAGCAGTAACCAAAAAATAACAACCTGTGTAATCAAAGCGCACAAAAGTGTTTTATGGTAGAGAATCTCTAGGTACGCACATAAGTGAATAAATATACCTGTACATGAGCAGGTAGGCAAAGCAGTAGTGGTATTGCACGGAGAATAGTTTACTGTATGTGTACTCGCACAAAAGATTTTTTTTTGGATGAGAAAAATTGAGTCCACAAATCAACTTTAAATTATACCATAGCCTGACATTTTTGTTTTTACAAACGTTTATACACGGTTCAAGAATTAGCTTGCTTCCTCCTCACTTCACAATTCACATGAAATCATGTTGATGTTTGCTCCAATGTTGATGATGATGATGATGATGGGACATCATGAAGCAGAAGCAGCAGCAAAAGTGGAGAAGTAGGAGGAGGAGAAGGAAAAAGTTGCTCGTGTGTAAAAAAATGGTAAATGTGAATATGATGCATTGTTGATTGTTTGCAAAGGCTCCATTATATCGTCATAATCATCATCATGAGAGAGTGGTAGTGTGTGTTTACGAATTTATTCTTGACAGTTTTATTTTGCTTTGCTGTTATGTTGATTCTACTGTTTTTTTTTCTCTCTCTCTTTTTATAAGTCGAATAATAAATAAATGTTAATGTAGAATACTTATGTTGAATAGGATGATGATGATGTTGATCAAAAAGTAGGTATAGCAAGCTTTGTATACTATGTATGTTTGTATGTATATCACCTTTTTTCACTGTAATTGTCATTTGACCGTGTTGTTTGTTGTTTCTGGTTGAAAATATGTATAATGATGAAAAACAGCTATGTTCTCATAATACATGCTCATCATCGAAGTGTGATGTGAAATCAGTATAATGACAACTATGATGATGATGGTCCAACTGAAGCCAAGTTATTTTGCAAGTGTACACGACACGACGTTGATGCTAATATTGCTGCTGCTGATGATGATCATGATGATGACGACGATGATGATGAGTGACTTTGCTAAAGGCATGTGTGATGTGTGTGTGGGATTCGAACATACTTAATCAGACTCACGATATATCTTGAGGGCTTTGAAATTTGCAGATCATGCAGTAGCAATGACTTGCGACTGATTGATGGTGATGTTCGTTGGAGAGAGAGAGAGAGTAAAGAATGCAAAATGTGACGAATATAAATTGAATGATGATAATGATGAGAGATTAGGGAGAAACGAGGAGAGATCTACTTCAAAAATATTCAGATTTAGTATGAAGCAGGAAAAAAACGTGCATGTATGGCATGCAGGTTTTGCTTGTTGCATGCTGTTTCATCAAAGTCAGCAGCAGCAGCAGTGTCTAGTAGTATAACGAACCAAAAATGAAGCAAGGGCATCATCATCATCGTCATCTTCTTCTTCTTCCTCACCAACAGAAACAAAAACTGCACAGTCCATGCAGGAGAGTTACAGCCAATGTAACAACAGAAGAGAACAATAGAACATTGTTTCAAACTGGGCTTGTTCATTTTTTTGAGTAGGTACTTAGCTGTAAAAATCTATTACACGTAATGTGCACACTGTACTATACACACATGATCATCATCGTCATCATCATCATCACAAGGCAATGTAGAATCCTGCCCAGGAGCCATGTAATGATAATAACGGCAGCTTCTCGTACTGGTCTGGTAGTAATAGTAGTAAGTAGTAGCCGCAATGCTGCATCAACATCAACAACAGCACAAGTAAAAGTTCATGATTATATAATGTGGTATCATTAGATCATTAAACTGTGCAGTTTACAATGTTTCACATTTCATACCACTGTCCGTACGTACCCATAAAACATCCTGGTTTGTCTGCTCGGAGAAATAGTAGCAGTGGTCGTAGATGAAAGTGGTTGTTGGTCTGGTTGAGAAGACAATTTATGTCGCAACGCTACTACCTCTATTGCTACTGCTGCTGCTAGATTTTTGTAATATGCTCTAATGAGAAGTGCGAGAGCAATCACATGAAACTAAGTAGATTTAATAATCGTCGTTTGTCACGAAATCAAATGAGATTCCAAAGTTTCATCATTACCACCACCATCATCTGCTCGCTAGTATTCGCTATATGCTCTTATACTTATACCCACCTGCTTCCATTTTTGCTGGTTAGAGAAAAATTCAATGACCGACAATCACATATTATACGCACTACATAGGCAAACTCACCCCCGAGGAAGGTGAAGGGTATATTCACAAGCAAGAATGATGCGATTGTTAAAGGTTCACAGAGACCGTACACAATATTAATATGTAGTCAAGAAAATATAATTACAGAATTTGTGCTAAATCATACAAAAATGGTTCTTCTAGTGTGATGCTCGCATAACGTGACATGTCATGCTACCGTGTCTTCTTCTTTGCCGCTACTTCCTTTTATATTCATACTTGTAAGTGCATCCCACAAGTCTGCGTAAAATGAAAAGAAAAGTTAAAAGAACAAAGTATTTTCGTATTTCGTAGAGATTGGACTCTCGTGGTTCAAAGAATGGTTTCCTTGTACATGTTTTCGTCAGTATATCAACTACATTGCTATAAACATGATGACAGCAGACATATATGCGTGTGTGCATGTTTTTACGTATTACTTAGGCATGTCTGTACTATTAACAGCATGGATATAAAATACCTAAGTAGACGTACAAGGAAAACGAGAAATAATTGTAATGAATAAAATGCATAATTGTAGCCGTGTTAATTATCCTAAGCTCGCGACTTTTCGATCCAATTAATTATTCACCTCACAGGCCATGTCACTACAATACGATGCTCATCTTGCGAGCAACGGAGAAGCAGAAAATAAGGAGATGAATCAAGTCAAAAGTAGGGAAAAGAAAGAAATGCCGAATAGCGCAGTAGTAGTAGTTGTAGTATCAGCAACAGTTACTTTTGAGCAACTATTTCAAGTAAATTCTAATATTCCTTGGCTTCTTCCAAGAAAAATCCTTGAAGCCGCATCGCCTTGTTACTTGTTCCATTTAACTTACTTTAGTTGATATGTCGCTGCCAGGAGCAGGATATATAGGTACAGAAAATAGAGAGAAAGAAAAGAGGATCTTGACTGAGAACACACTGATTTAAAAATATGAGACTGATTCTTTCATTCTCACCGAGAGCAATCTGCGCTCTCGTCTTTTACAAGAATATTTATTGCTTAAACGAATGGAATGACACGTCACCTGAAGACAGATTCCTCAACTGCAGGCAACCATTCTCTCTGATTAAATAGTAAAGTAAAAAAGCTACGCTCTCTACGTTAGCTTGTATTTAGTAGTTTTTTTTACAAACTAGCAAAAAAAGAATAGTTTTCAAAAGCATAAAAACAAGACCAAGAAAATGAAAATTGGATGTTGTACAACGACATGATACGTGTACTTATGCCTACTTACTACATGTGTACATTACTTACATACACGTATGCTCTTCATTCTCCACTTGAAGCTTGATAGTTTTCAATGATGTACTAAATGAATATGTTGTTTCATGCATGCATGTATACAACATTTAATACATATCGGCATCATGACGAAATGAAAGAAACGACAGCAAAAAAAAAAGATTTGTGAGCTGGTAGCAATGTTTCATTCTCTGTCCTTTTTTCGTTTTTCAAGTGAAAGAAAGACGAGATGTGTTATAATTAGGTATTTTAGAGTGAGTGGAGGCAGAAAAGAAGAAACATGAGTGTACGAAGAAAAAGACTTTGAAACAGTTGGGTTTTTTTTCTACAAGTAAATACAAGCAAAAATGGTAGAGTGGATGGATGAAGTATAAGTACTAAAGTAGTAATAGTCTTGTCTTGTCTAATGTGTGCATATGTACATATTTACCTACTACATTACATTACATCGTTTTCATTACATAACTTACAGACATTTAAAAAGTAGTAAAAACCGTGTGGTTGTACGAATTTCGCATGTCTTCACAGACAAGTTTTATAGCGCAATGTTTTTCACATGTATGTATTTAATATTCTAACAACCAAATTGTTTCTTTACGCTTTTGCTTGTATGTATTTTCTTTCCGTTGCAAACAATGCACGTGAATCTCTCTTTATTGAAGAAAAGTAACTTGCACTCTCTCGCAATGTAACACTGCTATTATAAATGCACATAATATGTTATTATTATTATTATCATTGCATTATCTTTTTCTGCCAAGTATTTAGTGTTTAAGCATATTATAAAGGCATAAAAGCAAATCGTGTCCTTTCTGTCTCTCTCACTCATTCTGTCTGGTGCTGACAAAAAGCGTGAAAAAGGGAAGTGGATTCCATTCAATTCAATTGAAACTTACCATCACCAACACCACTAGCACCAGTCAGCTTTAAAAGAGATGACTAAGAAGAAAACATTTTTTCAATGGAGTTCCTTTCAACGACTTTTTAAAAAGTATTACGTAAAAGAAAAACTTGGAATAATAGAGAATAGCTTTCGAAATAATAATAAAAAAAGAGGATGAGAAAATAATAATATCAGAGAAGACTCGAAGACGGAAAAAAGGAGTGAATAATACATCTTCTTCAATTCTGCTAATCCTTCATTTTCTATTAATGTAGGTATGTATTTAAAAGATTTTTTTTTCGTGGTAGAGCAAGTAAGTACGTTCATTCGTCTTTTTTACTACTACTACTTTACTACTACACATACTTGCAAGCTAATTGTAACAAAATGCTCGTACTCACTTACGTCCGTAATACTCTCTTCTTCTTGACATGGTGTACAATGATGACAACGTCACTGATGCCAAAAAGAAGCCGATCGTAGCAAGTTGAATAATATAAACCTCTTCATTCAAAATAAAATTTACAACGAGCAAAACCGTCCGTACTTTATTTCACAATTTGCAACCAGTCAGACATTTATTGCGTTTCGTTTGTTGATGACGATGATCAAGTTGATAGGAATAACTATGCATACGAAAAAGATATTTTCAAATGGTGGTGATGCATGCGTTCACGTTCATTTTAAAATCTTTATTCTCATGTGTTTTTTTTTCGCTCTCGTCTTTTGAAAAACATGCATCTATAGATTTTTAAAGAACTTTACACAGCAACAACAACAAAAACTCTACTCTTTTTACTTCTTAACAATATCATTATCTTGCCACATCTTTTGCACTACTTCCCATTCTCTCTCTTATCTTTATCCGTTTAAAATTGAGAGTGAAGAGAGCAAGATGAAATGTAACAATAGAAAGGGGTATGTGCAAAATACAAACATAAGTAGTAGTAGTAGATGATGTGATGCGAGTATTTCAAAAAGAAAAAAAAAGTGAAGAAGTGCTTCTCAGAGCATTACAAAGTTTCAAGTATAAAGACACCACGACGACATGTACACTGAACAGCAAAAGTTTATGTAACTTTCTTACTGTATTTGCTCTTCTCTCGACGAAAAAAATTAAAGCGATTTACTTTCGGTACGCTTGGTTGGTTGACTGGATAGGTTGACGATTTTATTTGGGGAATCAAATTCCATCCTTGCACTTTGCACGTACTGACAACAGCCTTTGTTCCGCTAAAGAAGATGATAATAATGATGATGATGATAATCATCATCATCATCTCAAGTATTCTCCCACTAACCATACAACTCCTCCCCACCTCTATCATCACTCTATCGTTTTTTCTCGCTCTCTATCTCTGTCTCTCCTCTTTTACAACTAAACTGTTATTTTAACCTAACAAAATAACATTTGAAGAAATGACAAGCAAATGTACACTCACACACACACATTCAAACAAGAGCAGTGGCTTTTGAAAATACCAAGTTTTAAACAACACTTTGTTCATCATCTCACGGTTTAATTGCTTGATTTAATTATTGCATCATCATCAACGCCATCATTTTAAATGGTCATAATAATAAAACTAAAGCGCTGGTTCTTTCCCTTTCTCATCCTCACTCTTTTGGAAGTCATTAAAAATTTGTAAATGAAGCAGCCTGTCAAATTTCCCTTGTAACATTCACATAAAAAATGTTTTCAATTACTTCCCTTTCTCCATCAAATCTATGTAAAAATGTGTAACAGAATTGATAGCAGAAAAGCATCCGTAGCACTACCAACTTCACAATATCCAATTCTCATTCATTCATTCCCTTCGCTACTACTGACTTAATACCATCATGAGTCAGTCGCACATACAACCACACTAAAAATTCCAACTCCAATATTGAATATTATTTCATAATAAGAGCAAGTAGTGTGAGTATATGTAACTTGAACAGTGAGAAAACATAAAGGAGGAAAACATCAGAGAAAGAGAGTGAAATGAAATAGATTTGAAAGACATATGCGAAGTAAAGGAAAGGGAGGTACTCCACCCTTTTCATTTAATTCCAGAGAATCCCTTCATGTTAGATGACGCTGAATGCTGACTGTGCATCAAATTCATGTCAGTAATGAATGTCTTCTCAGTAAAATACGGATACCTTCTTGTCAGAGTAACACTACTAACAAATCACGACTCCCGTTTTTCCTGTTTACTACTTACTACACTCTCTCCACTTGCACCAGAAGTATGGAGAGTAAGCAGGGCTTTAATGCTCAAAATTTTCCCCTTCTTATTCTTCCTTCCAGTCTCACTATAATTCTCCTTGTGTGTGTTTCACAATGACGATGATTATCATCATCATCATCATCATGACTCCTGTTTTTTTCTCCATGATATTATTATACATGCTTTCCATTGCTGTCCTCAGTGAAAATATTAGGTAGAAAGAAGAGAGAGAGAGAGAGAACCGAGTGGAGGAGAGGGAATCCATTTAAAAGTAATGCATATTTGCTCCCATTCCAACAAAATGCCTTATTTTACACACTCCCTTGTCGTAGACTACTTTTGCCTGTGAGTGGAATATTGCATTGCTGCTGTTGCTCATGATGATGATGATGATTGTAAATGGTAATGGTAGTAAAGTATGCATGCCGTGTGCATACATACACCATACTACAGACTCTATGAGAGTGTACGTACTTGCTTGCAGCAGTTAGGTATCTCTACTACATATTACTATCACTTTTGTAGGGGAAGGAAGAGAGCAACAGCAGTCAAGAAAACAGAGAGAGAATCTAAAAAAGAGAACAAGAGTCAGCTGCGATTCCATTTTTCCATTTATTTTTTTCTCTCCATTTTTTTCCTTCTTCCAGGAAGTCAAAACGAAAAAAAGACATGTTCGCAGGTTCATTTCTGTAAAACGGTGGTGTGATGTAAAGAAGTAAAGACGCGCATCTTTCCGTCTTTCTCTCTCCTTTTTTTCTTTTATCTTTTGTGATATAATATTTTCATGATGGGAAAGAAGAGAGTGTGTGTGTTTTTGAGTGTAGACCGTTAGCATGAAGTGACAGTGAGTCGATGAAACACAGAGAGCGGCAGGCAAGGGCATTGTCTTCAGAATAGCAAATCTCACTTGCTCAAACTGATGATGTGAATTAGTAAACCGACTGGAAGCATGCTATCTTATATGCATAATACAGATACAGAGCGAGAGAGAGAGAGAGAAAGAGAGAGTATTGCAGGAAATTTCATCGAAATACTTTTGCATGGAACGGACAGGCAGGCTTCTTTCTCTCTTTTGTTGGCATCTTGCATAGTTTTCCCCCTTGAGTGATGACTATGCTAATTCAAGGGACAGGTTCTGTTCTGTTATTCTAATGCTGATGCTGCTGCTGCTCTTGTTTTAGGTCTGGTGAGGAGAAGTGAGAGAGAGAGAAAAAAAAACGGTTGTGGTGATAGTGGTGTAAATCCAAGTAAAACATGATGGCAGTAGGCACAGAAGAGAAAATACTTTATCTTTTGTGTCTGTGTGAAAATTGCCAGACGTACTGACTAGTACTCGTTGAGCAAAATACATAATATGAAAATGAAAGTACATATTATACTTTTGTATTATACAGTGAAAGGTACCAATGTATACATATGAAACATCATATTATCATCACCGGTATCACGCCAGGAAAGTGGAATGTACTCGAAAGTCAAGATGAAAGCAATCAAGAAGGGAGGGAAGTACACGTATTCACACCCTTGATATTAACATTACATTTTTAAGCAGCCAAGCCAAGAAAAGATTAGCTAAATTCAGGTCAAATGTTTTAGGCAGAATAAACTGGAGATTAGTAGACAAGTGTTCTTTGCAACCATTGCTGTAATTAGTGATTGAGCACTTTATGTAAAAGTGCTTGTACTTTTTCCCTCTGAAAATGGAACATTTTTATTGAAATGAGATGACATCCATCTTTTTCACCCATCTGGCAGTTTCTGACACATTGTGTTTCTTATACAGAAATATTACCATATTCAGCATCAACATGACATGTGTGCTTAATACGTTTTTTTTTCAATTGAAAAATCAATAATTCAATTGGTTCTTTTTGCAAAAAACTAATTGCACACTATCTTGTGGGATCTGCAAATTTAGGAGAAATAAATGAGCATGAAAGATCGTTTCGCATAGCGCCCGGTGAAAATGAATTTTTACGAAATGTTCATACCCCTATGCAATCACCTTTGAAGAATGAAGCTATTCATTATCAAGTTGCCAGTTTTGTAAACATGATCATCACAGAACATCAGCAGAACCTCTCGTCAGATTAGCTAAATAATATATGCATATTTTATTTTAAATCATCACTATCAGTACGCATCATCATTACTATTACCATGCAGAAAAATATGTGCCGTGCAATAAATAAAATAGAAATAAAGTACTGTGCTATATATTTTTTCTGTGTACATTAAACAGAGAGATCACTATTTCTTGCACTCTTTTTATACAATTCCATCCAACTTTTTAGTGATAAATCATTTTCAAAACGAGATGATGACGATGATGCGTCGTAAATGTAGTCGTCGTTCCTACACTTCATATTATCATTATGAAAGTAGAAGATTCATCATCAACAGAACAAACTGAGTTAACAGTACAAAAAGCAACATGAGAAAAAAAGACCTGACTTTTTTGTATACACGGTCTACAAGATCCATCGAGCAAATACACGCACAAAATATTGTTCAGTTTGCCTAAAAAGATGGATGGAATAGAACAGTGAAATTTGGTATGTATGAAAATAATGAATACCTTTTCCAACAACGACGATGATGACGAAAAGGATGATGTATGTATGTACAACTGTGGCCAATTTTGATTTACTTGTTTGCATAGATGGGAGAGAAGAAGAAGGATTTGCTTACAATACGAAACGTCAAGAGTATTCAGCTCACACTTTTTTTCATTTACCATCACCACAAACCTTCTTACTTTTTTTATCATATTATCACAACTCTCTGACTGGCTGAGTGAATGCAGTGAATGCAACTGCCATACTACATCAGCTTCAAAAAAAATAAACCTATAATTCATAAACTGACTGAGAGAGAGAGAATACTACTTAGTTAGCACTAGACACCAACAATAGTAGTTGTACTTAGATAGACCAGTGTGTATTTTATAACCAATACACTAAATTGCAGCAGCAAAGGAGTGTTTGTTTAGGTAATGATAAATGATTTTGCTTTTTTCCTTCATTGGTTTTGTAGTGAAGCTGAATTTTAAAAAATACTTAATTAGCATACCATAAACGAAAAATATTAAATTCTATATAGCTGTATCCCCTTGCCTTTTATACTACACACGGATAAGGCAAAAACGCAACATGTCTTTGTCGTGTGTGTGTGTTTAAACGCACAAAAAAATATCATTGAACGTAATGTTGATAATAAGCTGTGCCTAATGTTATTTATATGACACTGGTTGAGAAAAGAGAAAAAAAATGTCTTTGAGTATTAAATCATCCATTACTGTATAAACAACAATTAAATTGCTTCATTTATGTGGTATATAGTAGTGTGTAAAAGTGTATGTGTGACATTTGGAGGTCAATAAAGTCATACGTAATTGTTTCCTTACTGCAAGCTTCACCATCGGCGGTATTGTTGAAGTCAATATATAAAGTTACGTTGTATGCATTGTAAAGATGATTAAGAGCTAAGGAATAAGAGCTTCATTTCGTATCATGTCGTTCCAAACAGAACAGCGATAATAAAGAAGAGTGCAATAAAACAGGTGTATAATGGATACATAAATTAGAATCTAATTTCTTTAGCGTTACGGATGGAGATGATATTACAGTTAGCTATATAATAAGTATTACATATATAGCAGTTTAGTAGCGCACAACGTAATATGGTATTGTGAAGAAAAAAAAAGACGAAAAAAAAACGCTGAAGTATGCAGTAGTAACTATTATCCATTCATATTATCCAAATTTATTCATCCATAACGAATCAAAAGAGTTTTTCATCAGCATCATTATCTCTCACTCACTGCTCGCTAGTTCTTTCATTTTTCTTGAAATGGTCACCTCACCTGTTTTAAAGGCTTGTTGATGACGAGGAGGATGATGAAGAAAAATAAAACGAAAATTTTGTTCGTGATATGATCATCTCTTCTTCTTCTTCTGTCTACTTACTTCTTTAACGTCTACTACATAGCTTCTTTACATCCATTAAAGACCACATGACTTCAAAAAATGTCCTTGTCATCCAAATTGTAGAATGATGTAGCATGACCACTGCTGTGTGTACTATTGCTGATACTGACATGATGATGATGATGATGATACTCCTCCTGCCTGCATTTGCACTTGAGCTGTGATGTGATAAAGTGACATTTAAAAAACTGGTCAACAGAGACGAAGAAGAGAAACTGTAGTATCAATTTCCAATTTTCCCAGCTTATAATACAACCATAAAAAACCGTGTATGATGACGATGGTAATGGCAATATGTACAAAGTATATACATTCATACATTATTTATGTATTCATCGTCATTATTATTATTATTATTATTACATTACTTCATTCTCCTTGTCTCACTCACTTGAGGAGACCAAAAAAGCAAAAAGTTCAGCTTACACGAACTGAGCCCCCACCGCTCAAGTTGCAATGTAATACCTCCACCAGCATCACCTGCACTTGTTTTTTTAAGAGGACTAACAAAAAACGTCATATGCATGTATGCAGCGTGATATTATACTTCATTGTAGTAAGGGACGAAGACGACAATTTTCATATTATCAGCAAGATGGACATGACAGGTCGTCATCAAGACCGTCCTTGTATAGCCCTCCTCCTGGCTTGGACGGATGGATGGATGCATATAATACTTGTATTCTTAGAGAGAAAAGAGATGACAATGATATTATAGGGATTGTCACATACAGCAGCAGCACTACCACCATCATATAATATATTACCTCGCACTTACAACAAAATGTACAATGTACATGCATACATGTAACCAAACACTTATTATTATTACTGCCTGTTCAAATATGCATTATTAAACTACATGCTTGATAGAGTCAACGGGGTGGCATAATGGCATGGATGGAAATAGTACACGGTCCAATAAGAAACACCATGGTCTTCTCACGCACAACATAAAAAAACACGAATCTCCCGTACAATTTCGTACGTTTTGTTGTATTTTTACTTTTATTCTCAAGTCTTCTTTCTTTCCCTCTTTTTATTCTTCTTGGAAATTTTTCATAGAGAGAAAACAGGCTGAGGCAGTAAGGAATGGACATGACATATTATAATAGTAGCAGTCGGAACATAACCAACTGGTAAACTGGCGCATACGCATAGTCATGCCATGCCCATCAGAACGACACCGCCAATGTCATTCATAATACATCAGCCAGTAAAAGTATGAATTGGCTGGATTATTATTATCATCATCATTATTATTACTATTACTAGATTATGATTATTATTGCCATTACACCCTGCCTTGCCTCCTACTACTGTAGTCATTTTTACTTTTTGCTGTTACCCCATCCTCATCGCCACCACTACTGCTACTACTACTGTGCGCAGATCATTACTATTACGACAGCTATTATCATTTGATATTGTTAAAGCTATATGACATGTATTCACTCACTAGTTCCAACGTAAACAATTTTTGTAGACTATGGCCAGTAAGCCAAAAAAAATCCTGTTGGTAGTGCGTAAAGTTGTGTTGGTGCTTATTATGAAACCCATCTTTATGCGTATATTTTTATTCATGGCAAAAAATTACAATAGCCATCGTAGAAGTAGTCAAAGTCATAAGATGATGGCAATAATGGTATAGTAAAAGAATAATAGATTAAGCACAATGCATGTAAATATGAACATATATACCAACAATAGATGAAATGGTTAGCTTATATAGGTATATAGTACGTACTTATATTTCAAATTTCCCAAATTGGCTCACTGTAACCAAAAAGTAAGTAAGTATTGTACAGTACTTGCTGTATTTCTAGTGGTATTCATTTTATCGTTTAAATTCACTTCAACGGAGAAGCAAGTGGTGGAAAAAGCACAGACAATTTACCATGTCGTACTCGCTCTCTTCTGCTACTTGTACTACTACTACTGCAACTTTCATGAAATGATAAGGCGGATAATGCCAAACAACCATACCATTTTTACACTTAAGGGAATAAAACGGGTATATAATATCGTAAAATATTCATAATTCATGAGTAGACATTTAACTTCACGTTCTCTCTCCTCTTCACTGTGTGTTTTGCAGTATTGTATTGTGTAAGTAAAGTGTACTCAAGGTTTCTCTATGGATAATAAAATAATCGTACATAGAATGTGTATAGGTATGCATACATATAGATTCTTTTTTATTCTTTTTGTTGGTTTTATTATTAAAGTTTGTATATAGCATATTTTCAGCCTTTCCTCTTTAATTGGAATTCAAATCGGAATAAAACTTTTTATTATTATTATTATTATTATTATTATATTCTCCTTTGAAAAAAGAGGCGAGTGTGAGAGAGAGGAATAAGGGGCGTGTGATTTTAATGATTTCGACAAAGCAGCGAGCGTCTCCATTCAAGCTCATTTATCATTTTGCACACTCACACTCACCAACAATGAAAAAAAGTATAAAAAGCTGCACTGAAGCCGGTGAAAGTAAGTAGGTTTTATTTTATGATGATGAACAAAGCTGGTGAGAATGCATATAACTAATATTATATTATTTTGCTGTATATAACACACACACACACACTTGTATGTTTGTCGGGATTACTTTTTCGTTCCCTTACTACATACACTCCGTATTGATGATGATGAGTACATGGTGGTGATTGTAGGAAAAGCCGGATCAGAAGAGACTCTGGTAAAAAAAGGTTGATGAATTGGAATTAGGGAAAGTGGAATTGGAAATGGCATAAAGAAGAGACAAGATAACAAATAGGGTTGTATAGCCAGCCAGAATGTGAGTGTACATCAGCATTGTAAGCTAGCCAGCCATGATGATGATGATGATGACAGTGAACAAAACGGCTAAGCTTCATGTAGGAAAGTATAATTATTGACATATGCCTGAAAACCATAGTATAAGTTACAATACCGGCATACTCGGAACTTTTCTGTTGTATTACGTACAAGCACATGATGCTGTATATACTTTATCATCACTTTGTAAAAGAGGGCCGGCATTCTCGCATTTTTATGTTGAAGAGGCACCAAGCTGAAAAGAGAGACGAGTGGACAGCAGCAGTAATCGGAGAAAATCCTATTTTCAGAGAAAAAGTCATCCACAATTTTCCATTATTACATGCCTCGTTCCTTTTCATGGTGTATTATAATACCGCAACAGTAGTAGTACACTACACGACACATATTCACATAACTACTACGGCTGAGAAGAGTTCATTTAGGTTTTCGGTGCTTGCTTACTGGAAATTTGCCTTTGTGCCATGCTTTGCTAAAGCAATAGCATATTGAGTGTATTATGCCCTGCTGGATCTACGTATCTGACAATCTGCTGTTCATCCGAGCAGTGCACACATGTATTAAATTTAAATATGAATAGCTGTTTGAAGGGTGGTTTGGTTAAGCTGTTTTTGCTTGGGTCATCATCATCACAATTTTATATGAATACTACTTACATATCAACTTCATGTTTTTATACTGCGTAATCAACAGCAGATTCTGTACTTTATCGGTGATACCCAGAAGTGCCAGACAGCGCACTGGGTGCTGCTATAGTGTGTGTGGCAAAAGGTCGGTTTATTACTGAGCTACTGTTTGTAAAATTAAGGTCGTTTCTTTTATTTTGGAAAATAAAACGTCATTTTATCCAAGTACGCTTCCATTCCTTTTGTGTGTGATGTGATGTGCTCATTAAAAGTTTTTCTTTAGAAATATCACTTTCATATATTGAAGGGCTACGTAAAGCTTATCTCGTTTTATCAAAAATGACAGCAAAATTGAAATGAATATAACTGTTTGTACATATGTTTGTAAAATATGTGATGTGATGTGCTCATTAAAAGTTTTTCGTTAGAAATATCACTTTCATATATTGAAGGGCTACGTAAAGCTTATCTCGTTTTATCAAAAATGACAGCAAAATTGAAATGAATATAACTGTTTGTACATATATATGTTTGTAAAATTGTGTTCTGCTGTTATATGCACCTAGCAAACTTGATTATTGACAAAGATTTTTTTTCACAGTTTGCTGACAAGTGTGACTTTGCAGCAAATATGTACAAGAGCACTTTGACAGTATCTCCTTCTAAATTCAGAGTTTTTTTCTCTGATGATTCATTCAAAAGATTTTTTTTTCACAGTTTGCTGACAAGTGTGACTTTGCAGCAAATATGTACAAGAGCACTTTGACAGTATCTCCTTCTAAATTCAGAGTTTTTTTCTCTGATGATTCATTCATGCGAGCATATATAATTTGTGTACTGAATCGGGGGAAGAAATACTAACATACTGTCAGTCTCATCATCCCAGTCAATATATTGTCTACATTTGATATATCTGTATTTGTATTATAGTTTTTGGGGTATTACACAAGACAGACATTGTATGGTTGGCTCTCTGGACAAGTGACAAAAGAAAAACACTTCAGCTCAGCACTTGCCACGTAAGCAAGCTTTTTGTACACAAAAATTTCTCCATCAACCAACCATGGCTAAAACAAACAAGTGATGTTGATGGCGAGGTGTTTTTGGAGTATCATACATACATACTTGTTTAGTGTGCTTTGAAAAATCAACCCAATCATATTATCTCTAAAGAAAAACAAGGGTATGTATTTCTTTCCACACAGCTTGTCCCAGTCATATTGTATGATTATCATTATTATTGCATTTCCCAATTCATTTTCTCTAGATGACCTTCATGGAAGCGAATCCTTATACCCTTAACCTCAAATACAGTAGGTTCGTAGTTCCATGTAAGTTCCCAACGTACGCCTGCTGAATGAATTATAGCGCAATAATAACGAAACGCAAATGAAGAGAATAGTGCGACCATCATTATAATTTATAATGCTCGTATCCAAATCTAAATGTTGTACAATTTGTATTCAACAAACAACTAGAAGTATATTTAGGTAGGTAGGTATATCTGTGTAGGTATATATCTATATATACAGCTCGCAGTAGTCATCCGTATGCTCCGCTCGCTCTTGTGATATTATCTACTAGAGAGGAGTGTTGTCGAAGAGTCAAGTCAAGAGATAGCACACAGCACATTTGATCGAATCGCTTGTCACTCCCTTTTACTTGTCAGTAAACCTAATTGACAGCCCTCACAGCTTTTGAAAATACTTCGTACGCATAATAGAGCACACACACACACACTTGCACATATATACATATACTATACACAAATAGCAAGCAGCAGCAAAGAGAAAGAGAGACAAGAGGAAAGCAAACAACTTTTTGGCGTTAGTATTACATTCGCTGTTGAAATTCTTCGTCTTTGTACGTAGAAAATACTACAAACTACAACGAGCTCTTCTTGGTAAGTTTTCTTTTATCTTTTATGTAACATACCTACCACCACCACCACCATCGTCGTAGTAGTGCCATCAAAGTATATTACAATTTACTCGACTGTCCGTAAGAATGCTTTTTATACCATGGCACTACTGTAACTAACTGAGTGAATGAGAGACAGACACGGTTAAAGACAGAGAGAATGAATAGCAAAATAATATATTATCCGCTCATCATCATCGCTGCTAAAGTCATCGATTTTGTACATGATTTACTTGTATGTTTTCTTTGTCCACACAATAAGCTTCATGGCATACATTACGATCTTTACAGTTTACTAACTAAAATTATTGTAAAACTACTACTACTACTACTACTACAGCCGTGCACAGCAAAATAAAAGTAGACCTAGCTTGTTGTACGTACTACCGAACAAACCGACCAAAAGACCGATGAGCTGTGATAGATATTCAATCATATTTTTAAAATGAATAGAAGAAAAGAAAAAAACATGCATTATTATCGCTCTAGAGAGTATTACGTATTCAAAGAGGAAACGAAAAAGGGTTAGAATACAACACGCTGCAAAAAGATGAATATCTGATTGTCAGTCCAATTGAAAAAGGTAAAACTCGAGAGAGAGAGGAGAAATGTATTGAAGTTTGAATTGGGTAAAGTTCCCCTAGTCATCATGGTTGTCGTTGTCCAACAAAATAATGGTCTGCTGAATGACTATGACAGATTTTATGAATGCTTAAATACAGCAAAGCAATCAAACTCAAAATAATAAAAATAACATAAGCACGTATATGGTACGCATATGATGTAAGCTTTGCACACTTGCCGCTTGTATATGTGTGTGTGATATGAAGAGATAATGTTTAGAGGGAGAATGATGCAGCAGCAAATTTCGAAGGATGGATGGATCAGTTGAATGAATGATTTTTTGAATTTGAACTGATTCGTTCATTTAATCAACAAAATGTTTCTAATAAAAGGAGTCACAAGAAGTCGACATTCAGCATTAATAATAATAGAAGTAACAACAATAAATAAATAGAGAAAAGAATGGAGCGAATAGTGCGTGTATTTTTCAATCCCGCTTGATTATATTGATTAATTGTTGACGGGATGAATGTATTTGTATGCTTGTCTGCCTATTTAAGCAGTACAATTCCTTTTACATTTTTCATACAGTCATTTATTCCTCCACAAACGTACTTATATACGCGGATTTTCTTCATCATCATGACCTGGATTTTTCAGGTATTCACAAACAATTTATCTTTCTTGTTCATGTAGTCGTCCACACATCTGCACTTGGCAGCAGCAAGTCGAACAGCCAAAAAATGTCGGTGGATTTGAATTAATGTTGGGATAAATATTTTCTTTCTCCCTTTCTTTTTCTCTCTATTTTTCAGTTTGACTATTGTCTTAAAACATTTTTGTAATTGCATGACTTGACGTATATCTTTCTTCACCGGCATGAAAACAACAATGTGATTCGTCAACATCTGCATCCTGCAAACTATAACATACCTAAGTAGGTACGTACGGATGTAGATGACACTTTGTAATACGTAACGTAAATATAGTGTTTAAAAATTTACAGTTTGTATATTCACAGGATTGACCTTGAAAGTGGAAAATGTAAAAAGCTAAGACTATGCTTTCATCAACAAATATATCTGTTCATATATCTTTTCATTTTCTCCTTTTTATTTCATGCAAACCATATATACTTATGCACTTGTGCACAAATAGATTTATGTCATTCTGAGTGAGTACCGACCAAACTACTAGATAGATATCCTATTCATCCCTCGTCGCCTCACTTTGTCTTTTCTGTTTCTATACAATTTTAACGAATTTGGAATGCCTGCTAACTTTAAAACAATAACTCTTGAAAAAGTCAATCCACTCTACTGGCAAGAAAATGGAGAACAAGAAGAGAAAAAGTAAAACTATGCCTGTAAGGTTGTAAAGGCTGTGTTGCATTGCAGAGCAGCAGCAGCAGCATGTTATCATCTGTGCAGGCAGAGGTGGAGGAAGATGAAGAAGGCTAAGCAGTACTTAGGTATACAGAAGAAAGAACTCATTTCAAAAGAGCAGACAGGTCAACTGATGAGGAATGACAAAGATGCATTACTGCATGGGATCTGCTGCAAGGAAGGAGAGAGAACAAGTCAAAAGAATCCATAAAAGTAAAGAGAGAAGTGAAGATGAAGGAGACTGTGTACGGCCGCAAATAGGCAGTAACACCAGTTCTCTGGCAGAGTTTACTTGTATAGGTAATATAAAACGGCGGAATAGTATTTAATAGTATTTAGGAAAAGAATATTACATAATATAAGGGTTGGTTGGCTGTGTGCTCCGTAAAGTAGTTTTTAGTAGAGTATGAGTGACTCTGTCTGTTTGACTTTGGCTGCCTTTCAGAATAGCTTGTAGTATGGTGCAGTGGTTGTTATAATAGTAAGTAGTAAAATAAGAAGAAGAAGAAAGACAAACAGGGAATGGAGAAGAAGATGATCATGATGATGCCGGTCGGTCGGTAGATCTTTAAAGTTAGTTATATGCTTTCTAGTTAAAAGTAGTAGGACAACTAGAGATGAAATACTGAACTTTATGAGTGATGATGATGATGATTACTGATTACATACCTATTACATGGTATGGGGGACTGGTATTAACTTTTTTTTACAAAAAAAACCTACGCTAATACTTTTTTTGAAAAATGTACGCGCAGTTACTGTTATGATGATGATGATGCGTATGTACAATTCATAGTGTTTAAAAGCACCTTATATGCAATGTATACCAGATAATTTACAATTTTATATTGGGTATCTATCCATAAAAGATGAAATAAATGTGTACATTTTTCATTCTATGAAACGACTGATGACTAGTTGGTGATAGTGTGTTGGAGTAAATCAATACGCATCAGAGGAAGACTCAAACTAGCTACTCAACAGATTTACCACCGACTATCTACTATCTACCTACCTACTACTTACTTTGAGGACATGCAAGTTGTTTACTAATACTTCTTTTAGAATGTATTGTTTGCCATTGTGAGCTTGTGGTAAATCCTATACATGAAGATGCTTTTTACTACCTTCTCCTTTCAAAGATAGAAAAGGAGACTTTGAAAATAATAATGCCAATATTTTAAGCTCATTGGCTGAATGTAGTGCTACTTACAAACTACACATGGTACGCACATGCTACACACACTACTCCAAAAAAGTAAATTTAAAAAGTCATTTTTTCTTCTTCTGATCCTCACCTTCTTTTTTTCTCTAATTCCATTTTTCTTTTTGTGGACAAGAAAAGAAGATACACTTTTTTAATAAAAGGACTTCAGCAACAATACCTTTTTTCTCAGTAAGTCAGTGTCTTGTACGAACATACGAACGAGTTAATCGCATCAACTCTCCGTCACCACCACCTCCTCCTTCACCATTAACAAATCGTAATGTAATAATGAAGGAAGAGGAAAAGAGGAAAGAAAAAAAGGAGAAGGACAATAACGGCAACACACATCAAACACTGATGTATTGCTTTAACTGAATTGAAAGAAGGTACCTAAGATAAAAGCTGTAACCTGCCAAAAGGATAATTTATGTTTCAGGTTCTTCTTTCACTGTTTTCAGCTACTATTTACAATTGCCATCGTCATTCTCATCATCATCATCGTAAACAAAATCTCTTGTTTGTGACTTGAGTAGGTGAGTGGCGGATGCTGTATCGGATACAGTTGTTCTTGAATTGAATTTTAGCTTCAAAGATGTACTTTGCGGATTACTGTTTCACACACAAAGAGGGCTTGCTTAAAAGGTCCAGGGTGATTGACTGATATAATCCGACCATATGCCACACTACCTGCACTCACTCACTCACACAACACTGTCAAGCATGGTCATGCCAAAAGCATTATGAAGTATTATGCACCCAAAAAACTGCACCGAAAACTCTCATCATTATCACTGCATTCAAAAACCTTTGAACTTTTCATATGAACAAAAACCATTAAATTCACCTGTTCGCTCACAAACAGCCTCAAAAAACGCAAAATAATAACAAGTCATCATCATCATCATCGTCGGAACTTATTAACCTAGCCATTCATTATAATGCTAGCCTTATGGCACTGTTGAACTTTTGAAACCAGTGATGGTAGCAAAGCTATTATTTATATGCTTGCATTTTATATAAAAAAAGGTTTAAAAAAATCAATAAGTTATTACTTTGCTTCCTCAACAACATAACCAAGACTGCTATTTTCGCTTTATCCATTCCGCCTTAAATTACTTGCTGGGATGATAATTGCAATAGAGGTGGACTATATACTCTCTTGTTTCTCTAATGGTGTGCAAAACTAAGGACAGGATGAAGAACCTGTTTAAAAAAGAAGAACTACCTACTAATATTATTATACTACTCTGTTGATGATGCTACTTTTTTTCGATAATGAAGTGTAGTAAATTGCAAAATTTACATCAAAGTGTCGTTTGAAGAAATATTGCCTTACTTATTGGTTTGATGGCTGTGCTGATGATGTCTGTAATGTAGCGTTCGGGTAAACAAGTTATACCTAATTAGCAATTGTATTGTCTACAAGAATTCCACTCCATAATGACTCACTTTTATGTGGCGTTAGTGGCGCTACTACCTCAAATCAAATGATGTGGCTACCATCTTACTACAGCAATAACCACTCTCTTTATTTGATTTATGCCTTTTCTCATCATCATCGACATAAACTACCACACACCCGCCACAGGATTCAAAACGATTTAAAGTTTAAAAGGTTTACTTACTGTCATTCCATTCAGTAATTGCACTGCGTTGTCCCTGAGTTATTGGACTTTTTGAGTGTTTTTGCTCTACTACTACTACTACTACTAACGATATAGTACCGTAAGAACTTTTTTTCCCCTTTTTTCAGCACTTTGGACATCGTTTCATTGCATGTATGATCATTCAAGCTACTTAAAAATTATTATTACCATGCTTTGATTTTCATTTTATCGTACATCCTTACTCACTTTTTTAAAACATGCGTGTTTTGTTGCTGAACGAGTACAACTTGTTAAACTGACATGACAGAAGAACGCTCATCATCACCTGCATTTTCTCGGAAACGAAAAAAAAGTCCTGGGAATTATTTAACCCGTCAATCTCGTCCTCTACAAACATACATTACTTAAATATTATGTACACATGCGTATTTCCTCTCCTGTAAAATACAACTTACATTTTCCACTTGCCAAAGTTTTTTTTGGATAGCTTATTTGAAATTCTATAGCTTTACGCTATTCGTCTTCATTCACATTATTTATGATAGTGATGGGTTATGTAATTGCGCATACCAGGCGGAAAGGCGCATGATAGCACTCTGACATTATTATTATTATTACACGCAGAAAATGAGAGGCGCGGATGGAAGGATACTGTGTACTTTAAAAAAATAAAAATGAGTCGAACTCCAGAGGATTATATTTGTAACTTTATACATTGTTGTACGTTGCATGAATCATGCAACAACCTACACGAAGTGATAATACGAACTTGATATGAAAAGGGACACAGAGAGGGAAATGGGAAATCCATCTTCATCCCTATCAACACTGCAGTATCTACAGAAGGCACATAGTATGTATCTTTTTAACCATGTCATATGACTATTATTATTATCTTGATGCTTATACCAAAATAATCATTTTAATACGAAAAACTAACTACATGTTTCTTTGTCAGTATGATAATATGATGATGCTGAGATGGGCTGAAAAAGATTGAGCAGGGAGAATACAATCCCTTTTTAAGATTGAAATTAGCAGCAGCAAGAAAATGTGTATAAGAAGTAACAGAAGAAGAGGATAATATCAGAAGGAGTAGAAGAAAACGAGTAGGATCTCAGGAAAGCCTAGATCATCATTTTCATCGTCATCCCTTTTTCTCAAAGAAAGAATGGATGATGATGATCGAGAAGAGAAAATATGAAGCCATGGAAGATAAATGTTTTACATAATATAGGACTCAAATTGTTAAGCGAAAGAAGAAACCAACCTAGTCAAGTCTGCTGACTGACTACATTGGTTGATGATGATGGTGGTTAGTTTTATTCTGTTTTAGGTACTTATACTACATAGAGTGCACTTTCTTCACCGTCATCAGTCTTAAGAGTAGCTTAAAACTTGGACTGTATATAGCTTCATTATGATTGTACAATGCTATCAATATACTCCATAAAACTGGGGTATTCAATGTATTTTCATAATTCTTATACAGGGAATGGGAGCGGAAAAAAGTTGGATTTTTGGGAAAGAGAATTAAAGGATTCTCGTCGAAGAAGCCAAAAAATATGTGAAGGAGAGCAAGCAAGTGTTTTCGTCTAAATCTGAAGGGCTGTGGCCACACTATAAAACAGTATCGGTTTAGTACAGCAATGCTTTTCATTCAATGAACTTTCACGTCAACAGAAAATACAATTTTTCTTACTCTTACTAAAGCATACATACCTTCTTTATTTATATAACACTTGCATGCGACAATCCTCTGTCCCTTTTGTTTTTGCATCTCTCCTTCCTTTCCTCAGTTTACATGTTTTATTTTTGTGACTTTTTAAGCGTAAAGAATACATTCGAACAAAGTAATAATTTTCTGAATAAGTAATACATTCCGCATATTTCTCTATAAGTTTTCCGCATTACGGTTTTAGATCATTATTATGATCATCATCGTCTTCTTCATCATCATCAACAACAGCAGCAAACTCTGCCCGTTGTATAAAATGAAGAGTGAGTGCCGTACTTATATTTCCAAATCCAACTGATGTGAATGCATTGAGTGCAGCTAGCAGGGAGTGAGTGAGGGAGAGATATATAGAAGTTGATAAATTATCCTCCGGTTGGCGTCACTCATTAGAAACGGATTTTGCCATGCTAGCAAACAACCACCACACACCACTGCCAAGCCACTATCACTACAAAATAATAAAACTACTACTACTACAAGTGCTTATATTGCTGCTCTAGTAAGAAGAAGTAACAACATACCTAATCTCAAACTCATTTCATTTTGTCTTCTCAGCCTTAAGTCAACTTTTGTGCACTGCTGGCTGCACTCTTCACGATTACTACTACTACGACTACCACCACCACTTTACTTTACCACGATACGTGTCATTTGCTCATCCTCATCTTTTTCCACTCTATGTACATCAAGTTATTTACTTAATACATTTGTCACAAGACGAAGGAAAACTAGAAGGAAGAGATGACGACGACGTGGATGAGCTTTTGAGTACAGTATCATTATGGAAATATGTTGTTAATTTTAAAAAATATGTATTCGTGCTAAAAGACGACTTTATTCAAAACTATTCTCTAGTTAAATTATCTTCTCTAAGATGATGGGCTCATATTATGCTTCATCATAATACGCAATTACAGATATACTGCGTCAAGCATAAATACACTGTAGGCTTTCTAAAACTTTAACAAAAAAAATATTTTGAAGGGGACCTCCACTAACCTATTCAGTTACTACCAACAGCTTGAGAACTGCTGCTTGAGTCTCTTTCTTTCTCGTTTCAATATGAAACATGATGTTTTTGAACGATCACATCAAAACCATTTGAAAATGATGATACTTCCCACTTGTTATAAGAATTGTAGTAAAATTGGGAACGTATATGCATTGTCAGTTTTTTAATCGTACACATCTGTCATTTTACAACTTTTTTTTGTGTCGTTATCATCATTTTGTAAACAAAATCATGGCTAACTAACCTCAATCTAGTGACGATGCTTACTCTTTCACACATTACACTTATATTTTATGGCTAGTATTTAATTTTAGTGTTTCATTTTCAAACCGCATAGCTTCAAATTGCTCTATACCACGTCTTTTGGATGCCGCCGTTTTGGTGAATTGGTTCCATATGAAAATTTCGTGGTATTTTTTTTCTGAATGAAAACCTAAGCTGACTGGCATGATGTATAGTACATGAAATGCGTGTTATTATTATTATGGCAATACGATCCACTTATAAACAAGCAAATTACAGTTGATTAGAACATATCACGCAGAAGCAGATTCCATTTTTTAACGCTCACACAAGAGCATACTTACAAAGCAGACACATCACGTTATGGTTCTACCAAGATACATAATATGTACTCGATTCTTGCCATTGTAATAATCATAATAGATGCCTCTAATAATCATATATGTAGATAAATATCATGTAAACTCCACTCGGAACTCCACTTTAAGCGTCAGTGCGGTTTGTATATTTCAAATGAACTTAAGCAAGTTACACGATACATTAAGTACATTTTTAGCCAGCAGCAACTTAATGCAATACAAAAGAGAGAAAAAAAGTGATTGCTGATGCTGCTGTTGTTGTTGATGATGTTATGTGTATTATGTGCATTTGTATCATCATATCACTGTCATAAAAATACTGATTCTAGTAATCATGCTTCACACGGCATACATTTGTTAATGTCATGGACATGTGTTTATATGCGTATTATAAGCCGTGATATGATGTATGAAGGATATTATAAAAAACCATTGAAGGACAGAAAGGGAAACTGAGAGGTTTTATATTGAGCAAGTTTTATACAATACAGAGTATACGAAAATTTAATGGTGGTGGTGGTGGTGGTGGTAGACAGTGAAAATGCTCCATAATGATGATGATACTGCACAGTATAATATGAAACATCACATTGTAATCATCATCCTCGTCGTCGTCGTCGTCATGATTTTAATACAAGCTCTTCACTACCACCACTACTCTCTCATAATCAACCAGACGAGAATAGCAGAGGTCACAAAAAACTGTTGATGCATCAAAAATATTACATGAAAGGGAAGAAAGAGTGAACTGAGAAATGAATGCCTGAACCAACCTCAACTAAAATTGTGTTAAGAAAATAAGATGGATCGAGTGAGTGAAAGAGAGAGAGAGAACAGAACAGCCGAAACGTATGCAGTGTTTTTGGTTTTTTATATCTGTAGGACCAGTTCAATTTTGTTGGGCTGGTTTGGTTTTTGTAGATATAATGGTACCACTGGTGCCTAAACTTTAGCTGCTGGCTGGCTGCCTTGTCACAAAAATAACAATAACTTTTGATAGAAACAAGCAGGGAGAGAGAGAGAACCCTTCTTGTCTTTTTTCTTCCCCTCAGCAGCCCACCACCACCACCACCAGAGAGAATATTATTATTGCATTTTTGTAAGCCCAGCAGACACTTCAGACTTCCAGACTTGGTATTTTAAAATAATGAAAAAGGCCAGAGAACACAGGATTCATGACGATGAACGAGAGAGAGAGAGAGACAAGTAGATAAAAAAACAAGATAAACATTTTCTCCTCACTTTCAATAACTCGTCGTAAGTATTATCCTGATCATCATCAACAACAGCAGCAGCAGCAGAGATACACAATATTATTATTGTTGAACAGAATAAAAAAGAAATTTGATGGTGTATGACCACTGCTTAGTATCACGTATCATTCTTTTTTTTGCTTTCGAAACCCAACATCCAGAAGAGAATTTTATTCAGCTGCTACGTAATGCAGGTAATACTTTGTAACAAAGGAACTTGTTCAATATCTTTAGTTCAACTGAAAAATTAAAATGCTGAGGATGATCCAACAGCAATTTCCTTCATTATCAACAGTACCATCATTTTAATCAACCTACAGGCCGTTACAAGCATTTCACTTCACGCATTTTAGAAAAAAAATGAGGATAAATGATGGAGAATAATTCACTGTTCATCACATAATCGTCGTCTTCATCGTCATCATCATCATCATCGTGATTGACCTAATGACCAAACCAAAGCTAATAGAGTAGACAAGAACATTGAGAGAAAGAAAGAGGATAAGAAGAGCCATTATATGGGCAGTAATTGCTGTCCGGTTTTTTAAATGACACGAGAACAAAAAAAAACTTTATAGCCGATATTCAAGATTGTTGATTCCACATTGTTTTCAATATTTTTTGTGTTCAATATTAAGTATGTAGATGCTGTTGGTTGGTACACATTAGTATATTCTCGGGTTTGATAGCAGCAAATAACTAAAAAAAAACCATTCCAATGTTATTAAGGCTTTAATTATGCTCGCCATGAATGGCTACCTATTTATGAACACATGCCTTGTTAGTGAACCTGCTGCTTGCTACTACCCCCAGAAAAAACAATTTATGAATATAAATACAATATTTTCACATTTTGCGTGCGTATTTTGTTTGAGAAAAGCCGCATCATCTCACCATATAACCAATTTTATGGATTGTGTGCTCATTCGAGCCCACCACACACACAGCCCAGCATACTTTATAACGAACGCCATAAAACAGGGAATTTCATTTTCAAGCTCACCGAGAGGAAAAATATTTTAGAATCAAGAGAGTTCAGATAATTTATGAATATAATTACCGCACTACTTGGTCTACGGAATCAACAGCATTGAGTTGCCTACTTACTTAAAACCTTGTTCGTTTCACGGTTTTTATTTTTATTTTTCGATTTTCATCATTCCCGTTTTATACACAAACATTATAGATTATCATTATAATACTCAACATGTGCTACTCTTTTCACTAATATTTTCATAATTTTCCATTCAAAATTTCAAGTATCGAATGCCATCCCATAGTAAATTTACTGTTGGACTTTTGATAATAGCCGCATTCGCTTAAAATAAATAGGGTTCTTAACCTGCTGCAACAACAAGGCATGACTGACCGGAGAACCAGCAAATAATGAATATTACGACGTGATGAGGATTACATTGTGGATGTGTGCGTTTGTGTGTGCGCATTCGATTAATGCTTGATACTTACGCTACGCAACGAATCGATGATTTTCTATACACTTTACCTATTTTTTTCCATTCGGCTCTGCTGACTTTGACTCTACTGACAAGTTTTTTATTTTCAAGAGAAAAAAAAAATCTTATCACTATCATCAGCATCGCCATCATCCTAATCATCATCATCATCATCATCAAAACTCATATAATAATAAAATAGATAAAATAACACAAAGAGTTTACAAATAACAAGAAAGTATACTTTTGCGTTGTTGCATTTCATACGGGATCACCAGTAGTGTCTATTATCGTCTCGTTGTTAGTATTATCATCATCAATATCATTCATTTATTATGTGATATGATGTTGATTCTGAGCTGCAGCTTCATGACTACTTTTCTCTTCAACAACCAAAAGGACCCCTACACATCATTTAAAAGTAAAAAAAAAAACAATCTTATTTTGATCGGACAAACTAATAACATTTTTCTGGCTATCATTTTGCTGTTATGGTAGAGTGGGATAGTCAGGAGAAGTAGTAGCGTTCATATGTGCTGTTATTTCCCTTTCGTGCTTGTTGTTTTTTCTATTTTCTTTGTCTTGATGGCTTTATGGATAAGTGATGTTTGTTGTAGTTTGAGAAGCAGTAAAAAAGACAAGCGGTAATAATAATACATTCAAGCTATAACTATACACACCATCTCAAATTCCGATCTGACTTTTCACACACACAAAACAAGTCTTATGATTATGATGAGCGTAAAAGTAGCAATGGAAGTAGTAGTAGTAGTGGTGGTGGTGGTGGAAAAAAGAAATAGTAAAACAGGGGCACACATTAATATCCTCACTATCTGGCAATTTAAGTACAACAAAAGTGACCATTATCCTTATATAATATATTTAAGATAAAAAATGATAGTGAGTAAGTAAAGGAAATAAGGAGTGGGTATAATGGTTGATGTTAATTCTGCTGCTGGTGGTGTAGTAAAGTAGTAGTAGTAGTAATGGAGTGGAGAGAATGCATGCATGGTCTGATGGATTTGGATGATGTGAGCTATTACAAACACAAAAGAAATGAAAGAGGATGGACAAGGTATTTAAATATTTCCTCCCTTGCATGGCAAGACTATAAAGACTTTTTTCCCTTCTTCTCGCTCATCACCATCATCCTCAGTCAGTAACTAACTGACTTTGAAGAAATGGACTTTTTTCAACCCTCTTACCTTTCTTCTTGTTTTTTTTTAAATAAAAAAATACATGCTAAATGGTCATGCATGCACAACAACACATCATCATGCACGGAGGAGGAAAACGGTAGTAAAAGTATGAGCACACACACACACACACGTAGTAGTGGTAGTAGTTGTGTTTTAAGGTAGTTGTTTACCTTGTACTATTTAGAATTAGCTGACGGTGAAGTTTGAAGAGAAGTTTTGTAATTGTTTGCCTTTTACTATTTTTTTATTATTATTAATAATGTTCATATATATGTATGTATGTACGTAATAAGACGGAATTGTGTAGTATATGGTAATATAAAGCTCATAATGTATAATAATAAAAAGGGTAAATAAAATTTTCAAGTGTACTTTTTCACTCTTTTCTTCTTCTCTTCAAAGTCATAACATAATTCACTAATTTTCAAAACTCGTATAAAAAACCGTAAAATATTGTGTATATATTTTTTTCCTCGGTTTTGTGAAGAGAAGGTTATGAAGGAGTAAAGTGGTAGTCAGTCACAAACGAAGCATAAAGAAATGAATAATAATAATATTAGGTAATAATCCATTCCATCATTATCATCAGCCAGCGTACAAACAGCAATATAGTAAGATGAAAAGCAGCATAAAAACAACAATGAGAACGACAATAGTTGAAAAACGTGAGTAGGTATATAATTTTTTTTAGCAAAAATATATTTTTTTTTCGGTAGTTGTTGTAATAATGAGTAAAAGTGTATTAAGCACACCTTAATGCCTTCGTTAAAAATCTTTCTTTTATACAAAATAAACTACATTTTATCACCATCAAGATCATCATCGTTTATTATTACTTTGGATGTGTTGTGTACACACATAAAATACCTGTATTTAATTTTTACATTGTTGTTCAGCTTAGCTTGAATATATGTAGTAGCAGTGCTTACACTAAAAAGAGTTCATTTCACAAACGAGTGGTTTGTGTTTCTTGATGTTTTTCCTTTAAATGTGTGAGCGAGCTTGTGCTTACCTGCCTGTTTGCTTTCGTATATTGCAGTTTTTTATTCTCAGTCTTTTTGACTTGGTGAGGCAAATGATGTAAGATAATTACATGTTACAGATGAGACTAAAACACATCAAGACAGCCATAATTCCTGTCCAACTGCCACAGCTACAGCCACACAACAGGAAAAAGAGGCAAGGCAAAGCAGCTACACACACATCAGGTTGCAGAGAGTCGACAGTGAAAATTGCGTAAGAATCAACTTGAATGTCTTATGAATCCAAAATTCATGGAGTCTTTGAAAAGGTATTTGCCGTCAGAATTACACTGTTTATTTAAGCTTGAATCAGTCCGATAAGTCGGATTAAATAAAAATGGACGAATTCATACAACATTATGTTTGTAAATGGGTAAGCTATCAGTATGTACATGATACGCCATATGGCCACACTTCATCTCCTTTGACCATCAGCAAAATGTTTATTTCATTTTAAAAACGCGATTGAAGGACCATCATACGACAACAAATGGACAGGAGTTAAGAACAAGACGACGTGGTAAAATATTAATAATCGATAGTCAGACATGTTTAATATCATTGTAATATGGTCAAAGGAAATAATCGTAAGCATATCACTAATGAAAGGAAAAACATCATCACGTTTTAGCGTGGTTTTTTCCTTTGATGGTTTTGGGGATGGATGACGTGAAAATTAGGTAGTTAATGAAGATTTTTTTGTTACACTACTCATGAAATTTGCTGCACATATGCTACAAATTGCAGTAATGAATACCGAATGTTTTTTAGCTGATGCACTTATGTACATTTATGTACATTTGCTTATGTTGACATGTTGTAAAAATAAATCATCCTGTCATAATCAGAATGCATTTATACATAATAAAATACTTTAGCATAGCGCAGCTGAAAATGATGAGGACACGCCAAAATCGTAAGTAGTCAAAATCGTAAGTAGTCAAAATTTATTGATCAAAATGCGAGGAAAGCATTACATTCTTTGATTTTTACATGAGTGAAACGTAATAATAACTCAAGTCAGTGTATCTGAAGCCGCCTATTTGAAGCGCAGTAGAAGAAATTACTAGGCATTCACCGACGATACTTTTAAGGATTGGATGAAAGATATGAAGCAAAATGTGTTAGGGGAAAAGCAGGTCCGAGAGAAAAAAGAAATGGTGTAATATTTGTGTGGTGGTGTAAAGTAATGTGTACTTGTACAAAAATAGCTAGAAGACATTATGAGCTAACGTACAAGGACGGATTATATTCTCTAACAATTGACTCGTAGCAGCAGCAATAGGAGTACATACAGTGAATAAAACCTCTCCACTTCGTTGTTGTTAGTTGTTGCGTTCAACCAAAAACAACAGTAGTAGTGATAGTGCCCTTCAAACATTTATTTTTCGCTGAACCGAAAATAAGTTCTGCAATTATATTTACCTATAAAGAGCACGAGCGGTTCATGAGAGTTTATACACATTTAGACTACACTAGCCATTTCGTACTGTTCCTTATAATTATAATAATGTTTTCGTGATTTTGCGTCAGGAAAAGTGAACACATAATCGAGCTCTGTAGCAGCCCCACCACTAGATACACACTCACATTGCAAGTATGTACATTACCTAGTATAAAAGCAAATACAAAAACAACACGATAGAATTTTTATTAATTTCAAAGTTGCATGAGCTCTTTCCCTTGTTGTTTTCTTCTTTCTCTCATTCCTTTAACAAAGAACAACAACGTGTTTAAAATGGCTTTTCCTTTTCCGTTTGCTTCATCTAACATCACCACCACAGAAAAAAAAACCTTTTTTCTGAATGGGTTTTTTCTCTCTCTCTTGTGAGCCACTAGCTTTTTCCATCCCCTTTTTTCTCTCGTTTCCCGTCCATTTACTCCAACTTCACTGATACTACAACTGCACTAGCAGCACATCGACAAGACAAGAAGAGAAAACACTCCAAGTGGCAGAGGCAGTTTGGGTTCAGGTGCGTGATATGAAGTAAATGAGAATGTGAAACATTATGGAAGCGACATTTATGTATGTTTGTTGTTTTTCTCTCTTGTGTGCTGTATTGTATTTTGGATGGAGAGAGAAAGAGAGAGAGAGAGAGAGAGGAGTGAAAGAGAAAGAAAAACAAGCAAAAGGGAAAAGAGAATAATATGTGCATATTATTCCTTAGTAGAGATACTTGTACGTGTAATGCAATGAACGTGAACGCACGTAGGTACATACATACATTATTATTGGCTTTGGTGGAAGAGAAAAGTTTTTATAAATGCATGGTATTCTGCTGTTCTTGTTTCTTGAGACACATACTGATACCTTTTCCCTTTAGTATAATTACTAGCTTTCAAGAGCTTTTATTTTCTCCATTTCTATATATTCTATAATATAATGGTTTTCCGTTTCCTCCTCCACTACCACCGCCACCACCACACTGTCGTTCCCTTCTTTGCCATTGTCGTAGTTGTGGCATGCATTCCATTTATCTATGTCGCACCTGATCGAATTCTTCTACTTTTTAGCCTCTGCACAACACTAAAATACTCTCTGTCTTATACGAAGAAAAATGTAGCTAAACTCATGATTTTGAAACGTGTTGTGTACCTACACTCTAATACCGGCAGCAGTAGTTGCTGCTGCTGCTGCTCCAGTGCAGTGTTTAGTTTATAATACAACACGACATTTTGTGCCTCACATCTCCAACTAGTCTTTCAAGTGAAGTGAAGTTTAGGGACAGTCATGTGCTAACTCAATAGAATGCAACGTCCTCTTCTAAAATTCTTATTTTTTCTGCGAAAGGTGAACCGGTATACACACATTTTAGCAACACACGCTCTCAAACTCCACTCACATCAGTTGCTCCGATCCTGATGGCTTGTGTAGTTACTTCTATTAGTGTAGAACCAGGGACATTTTTTATGTTGGACGTGTACCATTACAAACGTCTATTGAGACGTAACAAAAGCATTTTGTGTGCCATGTTATAGATATAAAGAAACGTCCAAATAAAATATTTCTATCTATACTAGTTACCAATACATTGGAGGAGAAAGCTCTTGGAAAATTAAGAAGGAATCGAATTTAGTTTGGGTGGACAAAATAAGTAACCAAGAAAGACGTTCTCTTCATGAAACGGTTTATTTGTACAGAAAAGGAGGAACATGAGTGTATATTTGGCCAAGTTAAGGGACTGACTGGTAGGGAAGACTACAGGGATTAAATAAACGGGTCGTAGTCGAATTTCACAAGAAGTAGTAGCATAGTACCTTCAGGTCATAACCACCCCACACCACAAACTGTTGTTATTACAGAGAAGAGCATTGAACTGAGAATTATATATTTTTCTATACTTTGTTGATTTTCTTTCATAAAAATAATAATCCCTTTGTAATCTAAATTCTAGCCTGACATTGACTATATCCGAGGGAATAAAAAGTATAAAAAAAATTATTACTGGTCTGGTGGTACACATCACCATCACAAGCACTCTTTCTAGAATTGCCCAGAAATATGTTGAAGTTTGGTATAAAGTGTCTTTTCAAAGGTCAGGTTAAACCAACAACACACATTTTTTGTTTTTCTTTTCTGCTCCTCTTTTTATATCCATACATATATAAAAGATTGGCAAAAGTAGTAGTAGAAGACAATTTTAAAAACCGGGTATTATCTTTGTTCCAAGTGAATTGTATGTGTTGCTGCTTGTTGCATATAAGATGTGTACGTGAACACATCAAATTGCCAACTATCATTGTTTGTCCTTAGGCATTGAAGAGAAACAAATATTTTACGTGCCTTTGCCATGTTTATGAACTCGTTTGTTTTCCTCTCTCTATACCATGTTCCATCCGTGTACCTCATTTCTCTCCATCCATACTATACTTTTTTCTATAGATAGTTAAGTAGACAAGGAGGCACACACACAAAAGCATCATTATTACTTCCCTCCCACGATACAGTTGTGTGTCGTGTATGACAAAATTGAAGAGAAAAGGTGTATAACAAAACAAAGCAGCAACAATAATAATAATAATACCACATGGCATATAACGAGCTATGTGTTTCGATGTATTTACTTATACTTAAATATATATGCATTCATACACATGCTCGTTATAAATAGCAAAAGCCTCAATTTTACTCCGAGATGGAAACTGAAAACCCTTTTTATTTCCTCTACCTCCTTCTTCTATTTCATGACGATGAACAACGAAACAAGAGAAAAGCATTTCCATGTCGTAAACTCACTCCGGCTCCGGCAACGTACACTTTTGTTGTCAGTTTTCGTCATCAGTTTTAGTTTCTCTCTCTCTCTCTCTCTCTCTCTTTCTCGCTCTTCGCTCAGAGAGCAAATTGTATGGCACATGCTGCTTCGGCTCTGCGCTCCTGTTGAAAGGAGATGGACTAATATTGTATGAATGAGCTAAATAATTCTTCTTCTTTTCCAAAGAGAAAAGACAGGAGGTACACTCGCACACAAAACGGTAAGTTTTTGGCTGATTGTACAGCCACTGTTGTATGTGCAGTAAAATACTTAATATCGAGTACAGCTTGCTCTCTCTCTCTCTCTTTCTCTTTCACTCTTCAAGAGTTACACTTTCCTTTTTTCGCCTCTTAAAAGCGTACCTTGTGAAAACGACATTGTGACCTTGCTCTGCTCTGTCTTCCTCCCCTTTATATGTTTCACTTGATAGTTGGAAGGAAACTCTGACTCGCTTTATTCGTGGCCATGATAATAATAGTGAAAGGTACACCATGAAATGAGGACTAATAAGAAAACCTTTAGAAATAGAAAGTCGGGAAATTTCATGTGGATACTCAGTGTACCCATGTTGAAGTTCCTTCTACACAATTTCACCATACTTTGCACTTATGTGCTTATATATAATTTATTATATATCAGCTGTTATTGTCTATTAGAATTTAATATGCCAAAAATATATATTAGACTTATACACAACATGGTATAGAAAACACACACGTGCGTTGTATTTATTTTGGCCGTTGTAAACTTTCTCAGGTCATGTTTCTCATAAATCTTCCCTGTCACTTCCATTGGAGTGAGAGAGAGAAAAGGAGTTGGAGAGAGAGAAGCACGATAAGAATTCAAATGTGATGCTGAAAATATCCGAGTTAATTACCGGTACATTTTACGTTTCTATTTTATGCCATTTCGTGCTTTGCTGTTGCTGCTGTAAAAGCCGACCTCTGGCATTGCATTGGTTTGATGGTGTTGGTACGGTACGGTAGTCACGAATGAATAAGTATACCTATAATTTGAGTGTTTCGGTTGTCCGATTGATATGCAAAAATGGACATGTGAGTGTTATTTATGCAATAAATGCCAGTCCAATGCATGCAATGTGATGCTTTTGCTAGCAGCAATAATAAGCCATGCGTTTATTGTGTTCACTTAGTACAGTAGTTACATTACATTTTATTTGCTCGCTCAGCAATAAATTTACAGGTACGTATGTACGTCACATTTTTTTAGAGCTTTTACTTTTCCGATTGTAAATGAACAATAACACACTCTCATCTCTCCCTCTTCTATTTCTCATTTTCAGTTTTTTTTGCTTGTAGGAAATTATGGTTTGATAATGAAAATGAAGAAAGTGAATAAGATGGCATTTGTACGTACAATAAGACGTTACAAAACGTTTTTCATTTAGTCCATGAAATTTCCAAAGCATTCTCATGTAGAAAAAATTAAGACTTTTTCTTTTGGATTAGATTGTAATCTACAAAACCATTTTGACACTGCCATGTATTTGAATTTGAAATAAATAAATATCTATATAAACACACAAGAAATAACAACGTTATTAATAAAAAAAAAAAAAAATATCGAAGCGATGATGCGTGCATTCGCGTGTGGTGTAAACTCATAAAAATGAATTGCAATTTTCGCAGGCGCCCTTTAATTTTTCTAACTTCAAAATTAATTTAAGATATTCCCGCAAAAAATTCATTAAAGCATTCACTTCAGTTTCAGACGGTGGTATGTAATTGAACCCATTTCACATCATCAAGTTTTCATAAAATAAATCCTTAAATTCATAATGAAAAATGAAATGGACGAAGGAGTCTCCAGTACTATTTCAGAAATAACTTTTTTCCAATGCATGTGCATGCCGGCAAAACCAGCTTGACCAATAGCTATACTTTTATATATGTATGTGCTATGTAGCAGGTCTGCTTGTTTCTTTTAATTCTCGTCCCCCACCAACAAAAATTAATTCAATTCAAAGTCCCAAGTCTGCATTCATTCGAAAGCATATTATATTTCTCCTCAAGAAAGGTGAACAAAACCCGTCTAATAAAAAAATCCTCTTCTCAATAAAAAAATTAACCACCCGCAACCGGCAGTCATGATGACGATGAAAAAAGTAATGTACAAGAATATAATAGAGAATGTTTTTCCTGTCGGTTGTACAGAACATACAATTTCCATTACGTACCTAACATCCTTCATCTATAATACACACAAACGTCCAACTTTCTTTTTTTCCCTTTCCTCCTCCTGTACCTCACTTTTGATTGTAGATACATTTTTATGATTGTGGCAAACGATGAAAGGGAAGGTAGTACAGTGTGACGAGCTGTGGAAAAGAACGTGCAATTTTCCACCTTTCCGGGTGCTATCTCACTTTTTTAAAGTATGAAAAATAAAAAATAAACATGCTACTTTTGTACATATTATTAGATACATTACTACATTTTTACTACAGGTCATTTCTCCTTTCTGCTCCGATACTACTTTCCTGATAATAATGAATGTGTATATACATGATTCATATATGCATGGCTTTTTGTTCCTGTTGTTTATTCATAAGAACTTTTTTTCTCTCAATTTCCATATCGAGTACATATGTGCTTTCACTTTCCTCTTTTCCTAGTTTGTACCCAAGTTCATTGCTACTACTACTTTTAGCACTGCTTCATACTTCCTTTACATTTTTAGCATGCGTGAATAAAATGCTTGATTTGATGGTAATCATTACATACATACTCGCACCGTTTTTTCTCTCTTCCTCTTCGTTAGCAGCGGCAGTTTAGTGTTTTTTCTCCATGTTCAAGTTATTGGTATGCTGTAAGAATCGGCTATTTTTAGTTTTTTATCGCGTACTTTTACATATCCCCAAAACATTACTTCCAGGACTGCGGTTAGAGAAAAGCACTTTCCACTGCCCTGCTGGTACAAAATGTTGGAAACATTACAGCAATGCAATGGTACACTAACAACTTGTGTGTATCTCATGGTTCTTTTTGTATCGCCTTTTATTTTGTCCAAGATAAGATCCAGGCTGGTCAGAAAATTCCTTCAGTTATACCTACTAGTATTCAATGTGGCTGACTGACTGACTGAGCTGGTTTTACGTATAACAAACAACTTTTTTTTATTGTTAGTTAGCATGTTGTGCTCTTCATAGCAAACATGAATATCTCCCCCTCTCTCTCTGTGTACGCTGCTTTAGTAAAGTGGTAAAAAAACATTCAAGTATTTATATATAATGATATAAGTGTATTGATATTGACAATGGCAGCCAGTAAGTTTGACAGCAGCGGCAGTAGGAGGCTAAAAGTTGTAAAAATGTGTATTCTTTTTTTTCTATTGCAAACAATAAATAATAGGAGCGTACGTATCACTCGTTACTACTACGTATACATGCGAGATTGATATCATATCACATGCTATATTGACCATTTCTAATTCATTATCACAAATTATAGTGTTGTCAAACCTGCTCCCGCCATTGTTATTAAACTTTCTCAAGATGATCGCAACAGTAGCAATTATTACATAAACCACTTTAACAACAAATAATAGCAAAAAATGCATAATATATAATGAACTTTTTGACATTGTTGCCTGATATTGTTGAAGTAGGTATATACCAAAGTTTTTACCACCACCACCACCATCATCATCGTCATCGGCTTATTGTTTCATTTCAATTACAATACAGTCAGGAAATAAAGGAACGCACGCATATATACCTATCAACTTACGCCAGTTCATGTTTTTATGTAATTCACATTCCTTTTTTGATCGTGTACTCTGCAGAAAGAGTTATTGAAAAATGGTACGGAGTAGCAAAAGTTATGGTGGTACGATGGCAGTTTTTCCTCTACAAAATAATAGCGATTGAGTCTCAGTTTTTATGATACAGATCATTACTGCTAAACTAATGGTCATCCCATCTCAAATTACAAGACGCATCGTCATCACCATCACTGGCAGCACAAATATACTTTATAGTAAGTCTTTCTCTTTTTTTGGTCTTGTTCTCGTCTAGGTTTTGCCAATTAAATTCATTACAAGGCAATGTTTGTTCCATAAACTTTGTATTCTAGTCGGTTTTATTTGTTGTAAAAGTTGCAAGTTCACTGTAGCTAATGCCAAAAATGCGTGTGTACTCTTTTAAAACCGGGAGTCCATTTGCTCTCTCTCTCTGTACACTGTACACACACACACGTTGTTAAATACATATCATCAAAAATGATCATTATCATCGCATCGTCAAAGTGAACAGCAGCAGCAGCGGCAGTATTACAAGAAGATGAAACTGGCAGCATCAGCAGCAGTTTTAGGACAAAAGATAATAAGGAACAAAACCAGGAACAACAAAATTGTCAGTCAGTCAAGAATGATTTAAGTTTTGTGTATGTGTGTGTGTGTGTAGTATTATTTAGATGTATTTGTGCCTCTTCTCGCTTCTCTATCTAACGCAAAAAGACTTACAAGTAGTAATAAATTGCTCTCCCACTTAATTTCGATCCAGTCTGTCGCATCTGAACAAGTACACTTTTATGCTTGGAATTTTCCCCGATGTTTATTACGCCACTATTACTACTACACAATCATCACCACCACCACCACCATCGCTGCTGTTTATATTGTATAATGAAGCATGTACAATTTAGCGAGGAACAATGCTGTGCTGCCTCTGCCACTGATCATCATCGCATGCATGCTAGTTTAGTTAGCAGTCGTCGTCGTTGTCGTTGTTAGATTTACTCTCTCTCTCTCTCTCTCTCTGTGTGTGTATAACACACTTGAAGAACAAATCGACTCAAAAACAATCTTTCTCTTACACTTGAGTAAAATTACTACTTGAGTACGACTATTGCTGCTTCCACTACTGACTGACTGACTGCTGCCACCGTGCCTTTAATAGATCAACGGCAGGAATAGATATGTATTTATATAGAAACGCTCACAAAAGACACACACATACATACATCAATGAAAACTTTGTATATGCAACATTATCATCATGATCATTATCATCGTCGTCGTCATCAAGTTTGTAAGAGTTTTTCAAACTTTTTGTATAATACTCTGTCTCTCTTCTTCTCCTTCAGTGTGACTAGTTGGTAATGGGATTCTCGGATTCTCTCTCTTGTCTTTCTCTCTTTTGCTCTTCGTCTTGCTGGTTGAAAATGGCGAGAGTGCACACAGTGCAAATGATCCCTTGTATTTGCCTGAGTGAGACCAATTTTGCCGTGAAACAATGATGGAAAACAAGCCAGCATGTAATAATGTGATGTACTAATGCAAAGTGTTTGAGAGAGAAAAAAAATCGTTGTAAGAAAATAATAGGAGCAAAACGAAGAGGGAAGAAAACGAAAAACGCACTTTTAGTAATTCACTTGCTCGCTCTTCTCTCGACATTCTCTCTCTTTTTGTCTCTCTCTCTCTCATACATTTTTTTTGCTAGTTCTACTCTAACTGCTGTGTGCTTTGTGTGCATAAAAGAAAAAAAGAGACATATAGAGAGCAAACGAGTGAGAGAGAGAGAGACTCGCTCACTTTTTACAATACTGTTACTATTTATTCCCAGAAGCCAAGTTGGAGGCAAGATAATCATTTCAAGTGGAAGTAGTTAGAAAAGATACTTGAAAGAATAATAACATGATCTCTTGTACCATAAAACCCCTTCATTTTTTTTCTTCTCTCACTCAGTCATAGTCTCTCTGCTTTATTCCTTACTATTAGTTGTGTAGGTGCATGAAATGCCAAATTATTGCTCTTATATAATGAATACACATATAAAAATACATACATACTCATGGTAATGAATGATGCAGTACATTTTTACTTCACAAGCAGCATCATCTCATCCTTCTCGTCATCTTCTGTACCATCTTTACAACAACAAGTCACTCACACTTTTGCGCTAGCTACTAATGAGTGTAATGCAATATCTCTTGTAGAAAATTATAAAAATGACAGGGAAATTCATTTTTCAAATTTTAAAACACTTCTTTTCTGTCTCTGTAATCTTGAAGCCTCCTGGCATGTAATAATTTGAACTTGAGTGTATTATATATGCGAATGACTGTACTGAGAGGATAAGAGAGAGAGAGGCCGAGTAATAGTTTTGTTGTACTTTATGCTGTATCACATCATCATCATGTTATTCTGAGTTTTTTTTTTTTCAAGTTGAGTGAGTGAGTACACTCCATGAAAAGAAATGAAATGCCGCAAGTCAACAAGATGCAAGCAGACAGAAAAATATGTAGTGTATAATATGGGAAAAGAACAGGTTTACTTAATACAGAATATTACACTTTTTTTATCGCTTATACCATATCAGTTCACAGTCCGGGAAGAAATGTATGTACGTACACTTATTATCACGCTCATTCCCATCTTGGTAAAACACTTATTTTTTTCCTAAACTATGATTCTCTTATGAAAGATCAGACGCAAAAAAAAAAACAAATTATTGCTATGTCGGAATTTTTAAACTTTGTAATTTTAAAGTTCTCTCTCTCTCTCTCTCTCTCCCTCTCTCTCTCTCTCTCTCTCTCTCTCTAACTGTGCACTCATTACTGAATTATTAGTGAAGTCGAGTTATTCTTACAGGAGGCGAGGGGGCAGTTATTACTCATAAATGTAATAAGCTCAACTTCCATCATATAACCTTGTGGAATCATTTTCAAAGATAAAATTTTCATAATAAAACTTTTGAACTTTTTTCTCACAATGACATAATGTTCTACATTGTATGAATTACTTGAAATCAAATGTAGATATTTTTCCATAAAAAAATAAAATGTTGAATAATATACAGAAAAAAATAATTTATTTTGATATATAAAGTTGAATATACTCCAGGTGGTTGTGATTCAACCAAAAGAAGAAATTGTTTTTATATATGAAGCAAGTGTAAATTTCCAAGAAATTCCCAACAGTTGATACTTATTTAAAGGTTACATTTATATTGTGATGCTACAATTACAATAAAAAAGAAGAAAATGATTTTGTTTTCAAACTTTCCTTCAGTGTAGCATCTTTTATGTGAATATATACAAAACAGAAAAAAAGTAGAGAGCAAGAAAAACATGTCAGTAATGTGTGCGTACAGAAGAAGAAAAGGAGCGAAGAGCAGTCATTAGAGGAAATTATCTCCATCATAGTCATTGCATTACTGAAGATGAGAGAAAGAGATGGACCCATATGGTGTAACAATTACCACCCAAGGCTATCATCACCGTCTCATATGTACCGAGAGAGATAGAGAAGAGCATACCGACCAACTTATTATTATTTTCTTTATTTCTACTTTGTACAGTACTTAACTTGTGTTATATGAAGTACGAACATTTTTGTTGGACATCCGAAAGGAATGTTAGTGTGTGATATTATCGTACATTGTACCTACATAGTACAACATTGGTAGGTAATGTCAGTAAGGAGGTGCTTTATGGAATTTAATACAAAAACCTGAAAATTTAATGTTTCTTTTTTGTAAAATAAGAGTTTTTTACGTCAATTCTTCTGATTGTATTTTGTACTCTGATGAATACACCGAGTAGGCAGTTATTGTACGTCGGACGTGTACGCGAATTTGTAAAATAATTTTATGGACTGGTAATAAGGTACCTAAACATTATGAATGACATGACTGGGCATAATATATAATCCACCCACCGCCAGTAAGGAGAGTAGTACACAGGTACGTGAGCTCTGATAAAAAAAACTCAACTTTATTCCTCTTCTTATGTCAGGTTCAGCCTTTCGCTCTCCCTTACTCGCTTGTTAGTTTTTAAATTTGCTCATTCAATTTTAAATTACTAGTGGCACACACACACTCCACATTTATGGGTATTTCAATACAAACTCTATATACTCAACTGTATATGTACATATGCGATGTTTACCGACACCGAAACATTATTTTCTTTCCTTTTGAATGGGTGAGCACATATGTGAGTAAAGTACAAAATTTCACGTAAATATAGAATACAAAAGCTATTGCACATATTCTCAGCATACACAAGCTCCATGTAACTTTTTAAATGTGTACATTTACTTGTACCCAAACTTACTTTGAAACTTTTTTAGAGTATCTGCATCCGACATCGCATAATTGCATGTAATGAAGCATGGAACAAGGTTATTCAAAAGACATTCTAGTTACTATCTATTTCACTGTTTTGACACAAAAAACTCACATCCAACAACATATTATTGCATTTTTTAAAAATTTTAAGATGTAATAGTAAAAAGTTTCGTCATCCAATTCCATGAATGCATACATGACATAGAATAAAAGCGTATTGCTCCTGGGCTGCATTATGTGATTCTTCACACAATATTTTTTACAAAGAAACAATGCAATGCATTTTGTACAAAATACAGTAGATTCAATGTAATGAAGCATGGAACAAGGTTATTCAAAAGACATTCTAGTTACTATCTATTTCACTGTTTTGACACAAAAAACTCATATCCAACAACATATTATTGCATTTTTTTAAATTTTAAGATGTAATAGTAAAAAGTTTCGTCATCCAATTCAATGAATGCATACATGAAATAGAATAAAAGCGTATTGCTCCTGGGCTGCATTATGTGATTCTTCACACAATATTTTTTACAAAGAAACAATGCAATGCATTTTGTACAAAATACAGTAGATTCTCTTTGCAATTCAAATGAGAAATGATACTTTATTTCTTACAAAACATCGTTTTTGCGTGTTTGCATAAAGAATGATATTCTATGGACCTGTATTATATGTATGCATACATTTAGACATCTATTTATTCATACTTCAATTTGTGAATACGAGAAATAAATGTACAATATGAGACTAAAAGCCAAAAAAAAAAAAAAATTGCTAGGCTTCTTGTATATATTTCTAATAAAAACTCGGAAAGAAGAACAGGTAGTGGAAAAGAGAAAAAGCAAAAGTGGAAGAAACCATCTGACAATAATACCACTCAAGAGAAGCACCTTTACTTAAAAAAAGATGCTACATATTTTCAAAGTCCACGGGATATATATGTAAAGCGAATTTTCACGAATAATGTGTGTTTTTGGTGTAAATGTTCACTGCAGCAATAGTACAAGTGGTTGTACAATTTCTTCTGCTCTTATTCATAACACTATCATGTGATTCTTGTCGGTCATGTTATGCTAGTAGTTGTAGTGGTACATTACAATTCATGCACACACAACTTGAGTCATTTTCGTATTCGTTCCATTTTCTTTCAAAACCAGACAGAAATAAATGTATATTAGAGTGCTTATAAAAAATTATATATATGCAATAAATGGGCTAAAAACAGTATATGTACATACTTTGTGTAAATGTGCAGAGTTTCTAATATATTTATGGTAAAGTTATTTATGTATGTACGCGATGCGGTCATGCACTGCATTTGCTCTGCTACATTCAACATGAATAAAACGACGATCTCAACTATAAAATAGTATCGTCATGAGGGTCGGTGTGATAAATTGAAAACACTCCCCGTTGGTTTGATCCACACAATTTTTTCTTCAGCTCTTTCTCTCTCTCTCTCTCTCTCTCTCTCACCCAAAGACATATTTGTATGTATTTTCTCTGCCTGTGTTATTCTACGGAAAGTGCGAGAAAAGTAAAGTTTAGTGAGAAAGAAGAGCACACACATCAAGAAAAAAGAAAGGGTTTATACACTGCTGCTTGCCTGTGAAAGTAAAAGGGGACAAGGGAAAAGTGCAGAAATTTTTTTTGAGTTCAACTTTTTTTCTTTCTTCAATGCTTTTTATTCGAAATCCTTTTATTTATCCAAGCTTTTAAGAGTATTACATAATATTATTGCAGACAAAATGTGACACATTACACTTTTTCTCTCTCTGTAGAAAATTGAAGGAAAGCAGTATGAATATACTTATTTGCCCCTTTATTGCTTTACGCTTTTACACGTCGCTTCTTTTAATGAAAAAAATTGAAAAATAATGACAACTTCTCCCGTCCGTTTTCAATGAAGATGGTCAATTCAGTTTTAATTCAACAAAAACATGACTATAATAATAACCCAAACTAAATTACAAAAGAAGAACATTTTCAAATGAAGTAAATAATTCAAGTTAACTTTCAAAGCTAAATAGACGACCTTTTTTTCACCATTTTTTTGTGTAGTTCATTTGCTATTGTGGGATTTAAAGCTAGTATAATGCTTCAAATTCGGCAACACAAGTACAAGCGACTGAACCTTTTATTCATTCGTCATGCAGCTCACATACTCCCCTCCCAAATGTTCAGATCACATCCATTCCATTATTTCCATTCAAGTTTCCCTTTCCAGAATTAAATTACGGGAAGAAAATCCAAAATCAGTCATGCTTACCTGAAAACAGAAAATGAGAAAAATCACAATGATTAAATACTCTTCTTTTTCTACAGAATAAGAGTATATTTTTGCGTAAGGAAAATAGAATTTTACATTATTTTTTTCACTCGTAAAAAACCTTGCATATACAGCATAAGGATATTTCTAAACGAGACTTATTTTTTAAAACTACTTTTATGCAGCACACCGTGCCGTCCTTTTCTCCTTCACTCCATTTTTGGCTAGGGTCACACAGGAAATGAGAAACTGTTAGGAAGGGAGTAAATAGGAAGAGAAAGGAAATCTAATAATCTGTTAGCAAGCAAGAAGAAAAAGAAAAAATAACGAGTACAGTGTGTGTATACTACATCGTAAGTAACTATGAATTCCTCGGCAGCAAGCAGGTAAGGTAAAATTGAAGAAGTAGGAGGCATCTCTCTCTCCATCTTCTCTCGTTTTCCTACTACTCCAAAAGCACTTGCCCAAGAGTTTGGCAAATATCCGGAGAAAATCAGCTTTCCATCCCATGCATTCCCCTGTGCTCTTCCCTCCATATGAACATGCTCTTCACATATTTATTTCCAGATATGCTTTGTTTATAGGATATATATGTAAGTATGCAGTGTGTACCAAGAAGCGCAGTAGCCTTTCCTTTGTTGATCAAATGAAAAACTACTGCTACTACTACTACTCTTTCTTCCTTGTGCACTGGCCAATAATACACAAATGTTATCGACTCTAGGAAATAAGGTCGTATTTTCGATAAAGCTTTTGTTGAATCTAAATATCCTTTTCCCGTTTCCCTTGTGTGTTGTTCATGGAATGATAATAGAAGTGAGTCCATTCACGTACGGTTGGACCTTTCTACCTACTACGGTTGCTATTAAGGACGTAGGTAAAGTAAACTACTGTTACACCCACTAAGACCACCTTTGTAGTAGAAAAAGTAAAACGAACAAAAGAGGCTTGATGATGATTGCATGCATAGGTACGTATATATGTATTTTGTTCGATGTGTATCGTAAAAGACATTCCGTTTCTTCTTATTCATTTATTTTTTTCTTGGTCAAAAGTCGAAAGAATACAGAAGAAAATCAGGGAAAGTCTGAAGCTTACACAAACATAGTGCCTTCTTCATCGTCATCATACCCACCGTCCGTTTTTTTCAGTTTCCTCTCAAACTTTGGTATTTGAAAAAAAGTCAGAATTTATGTGTAGATAGATATGCATTACGTATATAACCTATCTATTTTCATTGCTATATAAACTCTAAAAACAGGAAGAAGAGAGGAGAAGGACAACAGTATATATATTTGTGTACTTTGCACTCATCGCATCAGGGTGGTGGTGGTACCGCTTCTTCTGATGATACAAAACACACTGTATCTACTAGTACTGCGCCACTACTACTGCTGGAAAGAAAGAAGAATATCCGATGGAAGAGAGAAAGGAGAGGCAATCTAATCGAGCTTTAAATAAACTTCGCCCACGGAACAAGTTCAATATTGGAATTGAGAACCATTGTGAATTGCCAAAAACACGACAAAAGAGACGTATATTTCTCTCCCGTGTGTTTCACAGTTACTGAATGTGTATTCGTTAACCCAATGATGGTGGTCAGGGAAAATAATAGGTTTTGAAATGGAAAGGGAAAGTAAACTGACAGTAATATTACTTGAATTGAGTGAGAATATACAGAAAAAAAGGAAAGAAAACTTTTGTTTTGTTACTGAATGCTAATAGTAATGAGCTGTTACTTTAACCCATATAAAAATGAGTATATTTAGAGGAGGAATTATGTATATGTGTTGCGCTTATGTACTTATCAATACCTTAAATATCTAAAACCTTACATAACCTTGTTAGTATATACTACAGACTGTTAAGTTTACAATTTTTTACTAGTCACTAATGATGTGAGAAAGTGGTAAGCATATAACATACTAGCCACTTCACTTGTTTTTCATCATGGACATCCCAACATCATCATCCTATACCTTTACTCTGCTTTTTTGCCTTTCTCCGTAACTATAATGGTTTCTAGCTTTCACCAAAAAAGAGATAAGACGACAGCAGGAGAGAGAGAGAGAGAGAGAGAGAGAGACAAAGAGAGAATAAGAGAACCGAAGGAAAAACCCAATTGTCTTTTTTTTCTCTTGTTCTTTGCTCTCTTGTACGTATGTACGTCTTAAGGAAAGCTCTTTTCCAAAGGCAACATCAAGGAAAAACAAGAAGAAAGAAAATAAACTAAAACTGATAAAATAAACGAAGAAAAGAGTACCGAGCTACACACTGCACACATCTCCTCTGTATTAGTAGTAGTAGTAGTTTAACACTAGCAAAATAACTAATACCACCGCCATCACTCTGTATTCAGTCGTTTCCCCCTTTGTTTCCTTCCCTTTTTCAAGTGCATAATAAACGTATAGAGAGAATCATATAGAAAATAAGCGAATACTACCCTACCACTACTACACTATCTGTGCGCTGTACTTTTTCTTTATTTTTACCTCTTCTCTTTTACTCTTTCACTCTCTCTCTAACTCTCTGTATTTACCACTCTTTCTATAAACTTGAAAATGGAAAAGGTTGCCAGAATGATGATGAAAACACTGCGTAGTAGTGGAAGTAATATAGTAAGAAATGGGATGAGCCAAGCCTTTTCGTCATCATCATGATCAGCAGCATCATTCACAACAAACAGAGTATCATCATTGCCACGGTCCTTTTCACTGACGTTTGCCGGTTTCTGGCAATGGCAGCATGCACTGTGGTGATACTGCAGCAGCAATCATGTCTTGTTGTTTTGATGATGATTCCATGCCGTGTGTATGTACTAAGCTGACTAAAACTGATGGGAGAAGAAGCGTTCTAATAAAAACTAAACGTGGTTTCCACTCCTGAACTAAATTCTCTCTGTCTCTCTACCAGCTACATACACACTTACTACAGAGTTTTCCCATTCTTGCTTGTTTTATCAGCTTATTGCTTGCTTCAAGCTTAAAACAACACAACTTTCAGCTTCGTTGTTTTTCCCTCAACTTTTCCACTCCTCTACTATTCTCATGTGGCTATAGAGCACAGTATGCATACAACTGACATAATATATACAAACTTTAGCATTCCTATAAAGAAATAATGCACTATTAGACGATGATGAAACCGGTGAATGTGTTTGCATGATTGTGATGTTGATAATGATGATGATAGAGCTGTAAGGAGCAGAGCAATTTCAACAGGACTGCTGAGTTGATTCTCTGAAAAAAAAAAATAGTGGTGGTAGTAGTAGTAGTAGCAGTACCGCACAACAACATCCATCCACTTGCCAAACTGGCAGAGTGGTAGGGTACGAGAGAGAAGCTTAAGAAAACAAGCGGCAGTGGAAGCACTCAAACAAAAGGGGATGATGGTGAGCTGTTGTGTGTGTGTAATGTGATGATGATGAAGTAAAAGACGAAGAAGAATAAACTGATGCAAACCTCTTTTTTCCTATATTTTTTTTCGTCATCTTCCTCACCATTTTCTCACCAACTCTCACGATCCTTCCTATAAACTTTCAATCATTTTACATCTAAAAACACACACACACCGTTCTCGTTTACTATGCCGTATATTCAAAATGCTTTCTGATAGTAAATATAACGTTCTACATTGTACAATAATAATAATAGTATAATGCACACATGCTGAGGAAATTCGCTCCGTTTTATTATTGCTTGTGCTCTTGCGATGAAAATATATATCGTGCCAAGTGCTGCCATGTTCTAATCATAATATTCAAAAAGAGATGAAGGATCTCTCCATCTCTCTTGTTTCCGTTCCCTTTCTATAAAGTTCACGTATTGATCTAATGGGTATACATACATACATACATGCATGACCATATATTACATTGCATGTTGTCTCTTCGTCTTTCTGGTTTTGCTTAAATTTCGACAGTCAAATGCACACACATTTCACACAAGATGCGTTCAACTTGACTGGCTTTCAAGTATATATTTAGACAGACGATGATGAGTGGAAAGGCGATGATGATGATGTTTTAGTTGATGTTGCTCGTACAAAAAGAAATAATATTATCGTAAGAAATACTACATACAACAATGTAGCTAAAGATTGCTCTTTCCAAACTCACATTTAGTGTACACAGCTTGTGTAATTCATCAATGAATAGTGACAGTAGTGCATTAAAAAGCTCAAGATAAGTAATCAAACGACAATTGCTTAAGGTTACACATTATGATTGAATACCTCGGTGGATATGACTTGCTTTTTATGTACTCCATGATTCATGATCATTGAACTTAGACACAAATATATTTCTAAATTCTCAAATTTTTGTATAGCTTCTTCTTTGCATGGTGTCGTCGTGTCTCTAATGTCAGGCGAAGAAATGATCTTTGCGCTTTTATAACCTTACATATTTTACTGTAAGGATTGCCATTATATGCTGTTGTTGTACAATTTGAGCAATCATCCGACACATTTAAAAAACTTTATTGTATCGTAGTAAGGCAGTGATGTTATAGTAATTACGGTGCCATGAGAATCCAAAAAAAAACGACACCGTCTTTGCATTTTTTTTTTCGTAATCCTTACTCCAACCTTGCTTGATGTCGTCAACAAAGGAATATAATGCAGGATGGAGAAACTCAAAGCAAAACGAATAGGATGTGAAGGCTTACAAACCAGAATAAAATGTAAAAAGGAGTATGCAGAAAACTGGAGAAGAGGGAGGAAGCTGCGGTAAACCCTTTCATTCTAAAAATATTATGCTGACTAGAAAAGTTGAGTAAGATGAGTTGAGACATCTCCTTTTATATTATTATTATTATGCATAAGTCTGTTGTTACACAATAGTGTTTATCATACACTTACATTCGCTGTTGTAAAAGTGAACAAACGAGCAGCAGCAGAGAAACCAACGCAGCAGTCACCTACTGTTTCTTCCACATATTCTTATATTATTTCCCAAGTTTTCTGACTAGATGAAAACGAATAGCTTGGCTAGAGGTACGGTACAAACAAACAGGCGCAAGGCGAAGAATGGAATTCTCAAGTTTCACAAATCCGTCATAAAATTCTCACATTCACACATTCCATCTAAAAAAGCTTTAATAAAATGCATCGAATTAAAATGAAACTTGCCAGGGCAAAACCAACCAGAATGTTAAACGTACATAATAAGAAGAATACCGAGGGAAGAAAAAGAAAAGCAACGTAGGTTGCATCATCGCATGTCGTCAAATGTAGTATATAAGAGAAGAGGATTCCGTTCGCCTGACTGACTGAAAAAAGGGAGGAGTAGCAAGCAACAGCAAGAAGAATATTATAAGACGTGCAGACAAAGTAGTCACACTCTCACTCAGCAGTGCAAAATGTTCCTTGTAATTTCCGTAGCACTGCTAGCATGATATTATAGCGTGTGCACGCTAACAGCACACACCACAGTAGAATTCTCTGCATTGCAATGAATGACATTAGCGTATTTTTACCAACTTTAAAAAACGAAATATTCAGGCGTTTTTTAGAAAAAAAAATATTAAAAAAGGATAATATTTTTGTCTTCTGCATTACTGTTCAAGATTTTTAATCTTTTGGTCAAAAAAACAGTAATAATAGTGACATTGTCATTTTTTATTACTATTGCTGCTGCTGCTGCTACATGTAACCTATTTTTCTTTCGCATTCTTTTTCTGGGATGTGAGTGTATGGTAGAGCCATAAATCTAAGAGTTATGTAAAATGGTAGTTTGCAAACAATGTGGTTGAAGAATGGAGAAATGGAAAATAATATTTCATGTCATGCGCAAACGTAATTTTGTCATGTACGAAAGAATTGGAAAGATCTGTTTGAAATTAAGAATGCATTCTTTATATTCGCAATGAATAAGACACTACTCAACTTAATATTATACCATGTATAGCAATTTGACTGTCAGCTTCATGCATTTTAGTAATTTCTTACACCAAGATAATAAAAAAAGATATGGACTGTGATATAATATGTGTGCTTTTTTGTACCAACTTGTGACCAAATTCCATTATATGCAGCTAAGCAATTTTGGGATGAACTCTCTGAAACCAACATGGTACTTGTACAAAATTTGACTTCAACAATGTCAATAAAATTGATTTTGAACATAAATTCCAATTGAAACGAACAAATTAGAGATATTCCAATAGTCAATTTTCTTCTACTTTTTTGTCAAATAAAAACGAAACTTCAAGGTTTATTCCTTTTTATCCTCTTCTTATCAAACGCAGCGTGAACTTTAAACTTTTTTTTGAGTGTTGCAATGAAACTTGGACAACTGGGGCTACTGCTCCATTGTGTTGAATGAAAAGATTCATTTTGAAAAAATACTTTTTTGATAACTCATGCTGACGATGAAAACCAAAGTACAAAAAGGACCACAAAAGATACTTATGCGTATCTAGTATGTATACTTTTCAAACAAATTTCACTCTCTAAAAATTGATTATGTGAAGAGAGCATTTCTAGCCTCTTGTGCATAAATAGTTAGTCAACATTAGCACATGTAATGTACATATTGCTATACAACTCTAATGCAAATCTTTTTAAAAATTCAAACAACCAACTGCCACAGAGAGGCAGGAATTGAGTTAAAGAATATTATTTTGAATGAACCCTTTTGTCCGAATTTGATTCTATTATTGGCCTTTTTCTCTATGCTTTTCGTTGTCAATCCTTATCAACCTAAAAAAAAGTATGAAATAAAAAAATAGAGTAGAGCAAAGACGGAGGAGGTTGAAAAAACGGGTTGACGTAAACTCTTGTTTAAATGCCATTTTTGGGTGCTTTACAATTTACATGCATAGGTAGTTAATAAATGACTTGCACAATTTTTATCGAATTGCAAAAGAAACCATGCTGTTTTTATCCTCTCTCTCTCACTCTCTCTCTCTCTAGTCTCCCTTATTTCTTCTCTCTCACTAAGAATATTTCAATCCTTTTTTTCGTTTTATCACGTAGAGTAACAGTTTATAGTACAGTGCTACTGCTACCACTTGCTCCTCTGATCTACTGCTACTGGTACGGTAGAATTTTTAAAGAAAGAGTGCGAGTTGTACGTTTGAGAACAAGAAGAATGCTGCAAAAAAAGGTGAGAGAGAAGGAAAGAACTACCACTGCTCCTTTTTATATTCAATTCATTTTATTTTCAGTTCAAACTTTTTCACTTTATTCAATTCAAAGTGATTTTCATCCTTCTATGTAAAGACACTGGCGCATACTACATATACACAAATCTCTCCATTTCGTCAAGTTTCGTCTCTCTTTTTTTCACTTCCATTTAACAGGGTACGTATAAAATTAGAATCTGTAAAAATTATGCTGCTGTTGCTGCCTATTATATACACGAGAGTAAAAAAAATAATCTTTTTCTTATAAGCACTTTAGTTAGAGACAGGAACATGGTCGTGCAGCATGTCGTAGTAGTAATGTCCTTGGGAATTTGGGACCACCATTTTGTTAGTCAGCAGCAGCGTAGTAGTTGTAAAAACTAAGCATTCTAAGAAAAGTGAAGAGAGAAGAAGAAGAAGAAGAAGGGGACACAAGTTTCATTTTATTCTTCTTTGCTCCTCTCATTCTCTCTCTCTCTCCCTCACTAGAGGCAAGCATCTTATTCTATTTTCCATGCTATTATATGCAAATATTAGATACTAATTCAAACAAGCAAAAAAAGTATTTAAAGAAGAAAAAACTGCTCCATAATATTTAAGAGTGTGCATTATTATTTTATGTGTGACTCTGATGCTCTGCTGCTGATGATGCAACTATGCAGGGAGTTATACGTGTGTGTGTGTGGAGGTTGAACAGAATTTTAAAATATTGCCCAGTCTCGAAAAAGACAATCTGCATAAGAATAGCTCAGCATGGTTCGTGGTACTTTTTTAAATGCTGATCCCCCATCGCCATATTTTTCAGGCTTAATAATATTATTGCAGTTGAAGTAAGTATAGTAGCTGTGCTGTGTTCAGTGAAAAGTAAAGTTGGTAGTCTATGTGTATTTTTTATTATTTTTATACGATTGCTTTTTTAATTTGGATTTGGTGTTGTTGTTGTTGCTGCTGCTGATGCTCCTGCTGCTATTTTACTACATGGACCCTCTCTCTCTCTCTCTCGTCTGTATTCTGTATCTAAAAAAACTTTATAAAATTACCACTTCTACTACCTTACTTTTATTCCATCTCCCCAAATAATGTGTTATTTGCATGAATCCTTCTACTGTAATGGTGTTACTCAATATTATTATAGCTATTACACCACAGTAGTTTTATCCTCTTCATTTTCATTGTGTTTATTATTTTCATCAGCATCATTATTTGTCCTTCGCTATATGCGCGATACTCTCTCAGTCTCTTGCTGCTACTCACACAGTCAATTCGTCTCACAATAGCAGCAAAAGAGTGAGTGATTCACCTGGATTAACTTCATTGAAATGTGTAGAAGCGGAAAATTCATGAGGTTTTATACTACTTCAACTCCATGCTGATTCTACACCAATAGAAGACGAGAAAAAACTTTTTTCCTCCTAATAACAAATAGTAATAGTAATAATAATAATAATAGTGCCAATAAAACCATTTTGCTCTTATTAAGCTTGCTTACACAGATGTACGCGATGGGATGGATGGAGTAGAGAGATAATAATAATAATAATGAGAAAAGATTCACTTTTATAAAACCCTGTTTATTGTCTGCCATTTGAGAAAAAGGAGAACTGCAATCCAACCACTACGAGTAAATACCTTGAGGATCACAGCAAGCAGCGGCACTATTTGATTTGCTTATTCTGTCGTAATTGTTATTTTGTAAGTATATCATTGTAATAAAAGACTGCAGATAGATAAAATAACGCAATGTGTGAAACTTCCTTTTAAAGTTTAGAAAACCGGCAGTGCCGGAACTAGAACACCCGGTTTTTCATTCTTCTTCTTATTTACCACCAACAACACAACTGGTTTTTATGATGGTATGGTCCTTAGATGGAACTTGGATGTTTGACTGTGCTATTTTATACTAGAGAATGTTTTTGAGCAATTTTAATGATTTAAGAAAAGTCATTGCAGGCGAAGCCTCCAACAATGCAACATCCACAACTACAACAACAAAACAAAGACAAGAAGAAGTTATTTTTTTATATTTTATTTTACGGATCATAGTAAAAGCAATGTTGAGAGCGAACAATAAGCGTTTGTATTTAAGTATACTCAATAAACAGCCTTTTTCCCCTTGTGTTAATCATATCAAAACCTATTTTGTTCCATTTAATGTTCTATTTCTCAGCTTTTATAACCCCACCAGTTAAGTATAGTTACTCTTTTAGGGTTACAAGTTGGGATGCGAGAAGAAACAAGAAAAGAAAAGGATCAAAGTTTTCTTTAGGTTGAAATAAAGAAAATTGTTCTGCCCGAATGGGTACATCATCAAGAAAAAAAAAGATATACTTACTACATTGTTATGTATATAGTGTCGGCGACGCCACTGTTACCACTACTGTTGGTCGGTATCCCTTGAGACCCTATAATATTACCAACTCGTAAAAATATTCCTGTTTTTGTTTTTCCTTGTTTCACTTCACTAAAACTGCCTAGAACAATTTTTATTACACTGATGGTCACAATCACAGTAGAAGTGTATTGGTAGTAATACAAAGTACCTACCTATATGTGAAAAGATCATCATCGCTATTATGAACCTTCTGAAAGAATGGATGAAGTTTAGCAGGGAAAAAAGTGCATCTTTATCACACTATATACTTATAAACGAATTATGGATTTTAAGGTATTTGTCATGAGAGCCAACAAGAGTAAAACTTGAAAATGAAACTTTTTCACTTGGTCCCGTCCTTCTTCTTACCAGAGTCGTTTATATCAGAAAAACCACAAAAAGAAAAGATTTTCGTCTAAAACAAGCGCAATTATCCATTTTAAACATATTATACCATATAAGCATGTATGCCTTGCCTACCTATATGTACAATTTTATATAGCCATGTGGGTAATATGGTAGTGGAACACAACAAGATCATAAACGTAATAGGGCACTAGATAAAAGGAGAGTAAGCCATAATATATAGCATTTCATAATAATAATAATACACAGTTATATTCATAATATAAGGAAGAAACAAAGGAACACGACCCCCACTTACAACTACGCATGTTATAACTCAACCAGTTATATTATATTTTTTTTGTCTTTTTCTTTCATCTCTCTCTTTCTCTATCTATTCTAGTTCAGTGTCATGTCTTCATTTGAAATTCTTCACATTTTACAACCCCATTCTGGTTGATTTGGAGGTGAACCGAAAAATTCTCAACTGCATCTAATGAGCTAATGTATCATGGTGAAGACTCCTTTCTATGTCATGTAACAAGACATTACAATGATTTTTTTTTCTTTTTACTGCTCTTCTGGCTATGTAGTCTTCTGTAGTGCAGATACCTAGTAGTAAACAGATACATATTTTATCTTTTACTTCTGTACGGCTGCTTTCCAAGGAGAAAAAAAATAAAACTGATTGTGGATCATCATCAGTGTACTGATTGTGAGACCTGAGAAATTTTTAGAACCTCATTTTAAAAATACTAAAATACCTATGCAAGCTTGCTCACTCTGTCTTCTTCTCTCTCTCTCTCTCTCTCTCTGATGCACATACATACGCATTCTCGCTCCCACAAAGAAAAAGATGATAAGCGTAGTAGTATCTGATCTGTTTACTCTTTTCATGCTGATATTCTATTATTTTTCATCCCTTCTTTAAAACTGTGAACTTGTTTCCTTTCATTGATATTCATGGAAAATATTTAGAATGCATTGCCTCTCTCAATCCTTACTCAATTCTACTGCTGATTTTTCACTCCATTTTTCCCGACTTTCAATTTTTTACTACCAACACTCTTCCATTAACATCAACCAGTTAAACAGGCTTTGTATTTTTTTGTTTCTTCTTCCAGTGTTTATGTGTGTGTGGCGTGGTGAAATAAACCAATAAATGCCAACAAAATCTCAAAGCTGCTGGTAACTCGCTTGATGATTGCTTTGTTGTATCCTTCTAAAGCTTTATTTAGAAATTGAATACATTATCCAGTTTTTTTGTCTACGTGCAACGGAATTGGAATTCAAACAGATTTTCCTGTATTATCCATACACAACAAGATCAAGAAGAGCAATAATGAAAGGTTGTTAATAATAATAATAGGGAATACAGTAATCCTTTTCATTTCTGGTGTACATTTTTTCCCTTCTCTATCCCACTGTCGTCCCGTCAGAGAGGAACCCTGCCTTTACCCTGCTACTCATACAAAACCAGCTATATATAATGAAATTTTAAACCCGCACTAGACACAGTCAAGTCAACATAACCTAGTGCAACAGTAAGAGAGAGAGAGAGAGAGAAGAAAATGCAACGCAATACATCTTTAATTTTTTCTTTTTCTCTCTCTCTCTCTCTTTGTCTGCCATTACTATGCTTGACTTTCCTATATATCTCTCTCCTTGAAACAAAAAAAGATGAGTGTGGTGAAGTGAGGTAGTGGGAGAGAGGAAGCAGCAGCACCGATGGTGGTAGTAGTTTTGTAGTAGAAGTGGCAATAATAATAACCAAAAAAAGGAACAACAACCTACCCTACTATTACGATATTTTTACTACAAGCTACTACACTACTACTACCACCACTTCTGCTACTAAAAAGTATTATTACTATTGCTACTGCACACGATTCTACTTTGCCAGAAGAAGAAGAACAAGAAGAAGTACTGCTGCTCCTTCTTGATGAAATGCTTGTGTATTTTTATTATTTTTCTACGAGCTGAGAAGAAGCAGTGAAAAAACGGCAAAGGTTGATTCTTCGTCTCCTCTGGTTGCATAAAAGCAGATATAAGAAGTGAAACACCACCACCACCACCACTAACATCAGCAGAAGAAGAAGAATAAGAGATGTTTAACGATGATATGATCTTGGTCGTAAATAGACCTGGAGGGGCTTGTCTCACATTTCCTTCAAACTGCCGGACATAAATCTCCAAAGGTTTCCTCTTTGGCATATGGAAAAAGGAAGCTCTCTGTGGCAAAGAAAAATATATTATAAAAAGCAGCAAAAAATAAATACGCTCCTTTTCAGACGGTATAGTTCCAAAATGTATACATATAAATACATACATAACTGCATACAAGCTTAAAACTACCAAGAGGAAATTTTTACTAGTAGTAGTAGTGAGGACAAATAGCATTTTGTGAATGCATGTACGTATAAACACACACAGGATAATATAAACATTTATATCTTGAAAAACTATGTATAAAATACGTTTTTACTATATTTTCTCATTGCTTGCTGCATTGAAAGATTTTTTTTCTTTCCTCTCTTTTTCCACACCGGCACTTGAGCTCTTTGTGTGGTAGTAAAAATTCTGAAATTGTAGGAAAAGCAATGCATATTAGAGAAACGACGAGTGTGCTGTTGGTTCCTGTGTGCTCGCTATTCCGCATCTCTTCAAGCTTTTTATCTCAATTCAGTACTCAAAATTCACATCACCAGGCCAAAAAAACCCTATGCATGTTTGATCATTCTTTCTCTATCCTGTATTTTGAAATGCGTATGAATGCAAGTATATGTTTTTATCACATCACAATACATAATATTATCTGTTGTGAGTATTTATATCCTTTTTGGTTGTCTGCCTGACTGAGAAAAAACATCCATTCCCTTTAAACGTGTGTGTGTGTGGTAACAGCAGTGAGTGGTGCGCGGCGTTTGCCACAATAACTCATCTTTTACTACTTGCTCCACTACAATTGCATCAGCAGAAGCTCAAAACGAAACAGCTTCAAAATAAATTGCAAAAAATACCCATGCTTTCATACCAGAATATAAATACACATCACAAATGACATGATGATGCTACATTGTAAACTTTATGGATTTCATTTTCCCTTATTTTTTTCTTCCTTTTTGCTGCTGACACAATTGGTTTGACTTGGATTTTTTGGGTAAAGTACCAAGTTACTGACTGAATTAACAATGCCAACCAAGACCATATCGTAATGGTAAGTGAGTGAGAGCTGCACACAACAACAAAAAAGTTGGAAACTGCTTCCGATTTTAACTGCTTCCTTTACAATCATAAAAGCAACAAAGGAAGAGAGAAAAGACCTTGCCTGCCACGTTCACAATGAACGTATATGTACGTACGTAAATTTCGTATTCATTTTACTTGCTCATTCATCCAATCCTTCCGCCATTCATGGATGGAATTTTTAAAAAGTCGAAAGTTCAAGCGAAAATACATAATAAGCTGACGAGGAGGTATGCTACGCTACTAGTCACAATAAACAAAACCCCAATACAAGCACACATTACATAGGATGATGAACGCATAGAATATATAGTAATATGATCTATTGCTGTAGGTCCCTTTTCCTTTCTAAAAAGTTATTATAATATTGACATATTGACTGTAACCCACGTTCACATACATACATTTTTACGTATGGACTTCTTTTTTTTCTCTGGTCTTTGCATCCGCCGGTAAAATTAGTATGTCATATGCACACAACTTGGGTCAAAAAGTTTTCAACAGAATTTTCCCCACATTTACCATTTTAAACGAGAATGGAAGGTTACATGTATGCAGACAGTGTCAGGCAAGACTTGGTAAAGGGCAAGGATAGTAAAAATTCCTGAAAAGCTTGTGTATACGAGATTTACTAAAATACACACTTTTTTGTTGTACAACATCCTCTTCACCTATAAACCCCATGCTGGTTGCCAGTTAAAATCATCAGGATCTCCGTCATTATTATCATCGTCATCGTCATCATCATCATCATCATCACCACCACCATCAGTCAGTGGCAGTAGTACCCAATCTCCTTTATTTCATGTTCAACAGTAATAGTAGTAGTAGAAGCAGTAAATACCTCTGTTCCTCCTATTTATCAAAATATTTCCATATTTCTTTGTTGTTGGAGAGTAATAATGGCTTGTCAATGATGGTCCCTTAATGATAAAGGTAACAATAATAATTACTTACCACTACAACCTCCACAGCTGACATTCAGATATGGGTATAGGGTAACCCAAAACTCATCTTTTTCTAGGTTAGGTAATACCACCAATCTGACCTAATACCCCCAAAAATATAATAAGGAAAAGTGAACAAAAAGCAAGAGTGCATGAGTATGCGCACATGTCGTTTTGTGGTAAACGTGAACTAAGGTCCATGCATTCTCCAAAGCAAGTATTATTGTACAAGTTTCCTTTTTTTTATGTGGTGCCTTTTCTCTCCAACAGCGTTGTAAAACTACGTACATCCATTTCTACATGGAATTTTTCCAGAACTTCACAAATATTTTAGACGGACATATAAATTTATTATAGTTGAGTGGATAGGTATCTATCCAATATCTTTTTTAAAACTTTTTGTGCATTATTCATTGCTTTGTTTTCGGCTGCTTGTTATTGTACACTAATAGTGCTACACTACTTACAGACAGACGCAAAAAAAAATATCCTCTCGCTCGACCATCTTTTGAGTCCCTGAGAAAAAAGTTAGTCATCCGTGAAGTTTCAATATCCGATCTGTCTTCGACACTTTGCTGTCTTTTCTCTCCCACCAGCTATTTATTTCAAAAGTACCTGGATTAAAGTAATGCTTTACCTTTTTACGTGTAGTAGAGTAGGGTATAGTAAGGTAAGGACAATGGTGAGAAAATGATGTAATTTCTTATCTAGTTTTCTTATGAGACCACAGAGCGGCAGAAATCAATGACGATCAATAAAATAGTTTAATAGTATTTTACGTCATCCTCTCTCTCACCTTCATCTTCTTTTTAAAAACTAGTTACTTGGTAAGACATGTCAAGACGATTTGCACGAGAATGTAGTCATTGCTAGAGTTTATTCATGTTAACAAAATCATAATCGTTTTCAGATGTTGAGAAAACAATTTAAATTCTTTTTATACTACTTACTTATTCTGTTTAACACGCAAAATTCCTACTCAGAAAAATTTGCATTCATATACGCAATATTATTTATCCTGTTTCATCTTTCCTGTCATTTTGGAGCTGTTTTGCAAAAAAGCCATTTTCCATGAACGTACAGGAATCTCGCAGAGTTTTCGTTGTTTTTCATTTGCTTCTCTGCTTGCTCCAATAAGTAGCTGCAGAAGTAAAGTAAAAAAATAAACTTACTTGGAAGGTTTTGCCCGTATGTTCTGGATTGTAGAAGAGAAAGAGAATAAGAGAATGGAACATGATATTTTTCCACTATCCTACTACTCTGGCATGCATGGTAGTAGTTAAGATACAACTACCTAGTAATCATATTATGCAGCCAAAGCAAACCTTATGTCTACACACACATACACACACATACATTTGCATTACATATATAACATATTATTAGAAAATGGTGTGGTGGTGGTGATCATAGTAGAAAAAAAACTATGTAGTCCAAAGACAAACTCGTAGTCAATGTCGTAAGACACATTAAGTGGATTGCTGTGGAAGATTAAGTTAGCCACCGTGAAGCCTCAGAGCCCTTGTAAAATATCCTATTCTTTGCCCGGTACTCTCACAAAAACACCTAATATTGTATGTCGAACCATTTCATATTGCTATATAATGCTGCAAACGTTGTTGTAGGTAATCTATCCTTTTGCAAAAGAAATGGACACACGGCTGAATGAGTCGTTTACTCCATGGGTTTGGTTATCGCATTATATGTACCTATGTACAAAAGAAGATGAGTTGAGCACCTACATAAAAAGTGTTTTCTTCGTCTTTCCTTCATCCATTTCGTTTAATACCGTTAATACCAGGAGAAGAAGGTATGAACGAACGGAAGCATCCTACGATATGAGAAAAACTAATGATCTATATCGTTTGCAAGCTAATAGCTGAAACGGTCATAAAAGGAGAAAGAAGTAGTAGAGAGAGACACGCATACATACACTCAACCGGCAGCGGCAGGCAGCATCCTCTTTTTATCCCATTCCACCAACCCACATATTCTACCGTAAAACTCATAAAGTTACATAGTATATTCCTATGTGCATTTAGTAAAAAGCTGTGAGCATGTCTATTATGAATGTATGCCGCATACAAAATAGATATATAAAAATACTCTAAAGAAGAACGAGCACGAACTCAATATATGCCGGTGAATGATGGCACATAAAATACATAAAAATACCTAGTTTCAAAACACAGCAAAGAGAATAAAAGCCTTCTTGTCCTTTTATAACTACAACATTTAGAGGCGACGAAGAAGATCCAGGCAAAAAGAAGAGTAGATGGATGGTGTAGCAAGAAGCAAGTAGAAGAAGAAAAAAAAATCGGTTACGACAACACACCATCATCATCAAAGCTGGAGCCAGACCAGCAAGTTTACCGCCAGGATAAACTGGCAAAATGTAATATGTATTTTTTTCCTTCTTTTGCTGTAAATAAATATTATGATTAGGTTGATCGTAAACAGCAGATCATTGTCTTTTTACATGATTCATGCATTTAGTTTTTATGCCGAGTATGTACGAATGAATGAATGAAAGACAGAGAAAGAATGTGAGCAGCAGCAGCATCAGCAGCAAACCAATTCATCCATAAGCAATAAGCATGAATGCTCCTAATAAAAATTGTACGTACGTGTGTATGTATGAATGTATGTATGTATTAAAAAATATGCGTACATACTTAAAAGCTTCGACTTATTTCAACTACTGCCAATATTGCATACTTATTAGAGACATAATATAGTATGAATACACCGCAGCAGCTGTCGTCACAGCCCACCATGGTCGCACATTGTGTAACACACTTTATTTATACTACTGCTTTCATGCTTCAAAAGGGAAAACCGGCTTTTTCATTCGAATGTATTTGTTTGAGAGCGAGAAAATAAAAGATTCTCTTTGACTAAAAGTAATCGCAGCGGCAGTTGTAGCAGAAGCAGCAGTCCTTGCTCGTCGACACTATAATTCCAACTTTTTTTCTACATATGTATTTGTACAAACATTGTAACAGAAATAAGGATATCATCACGTGTATAATGTACATATCCATATTAGAACAAGTAGAAAGCAGCTTATTATTTGGTCATTCCTTTTATACACAAACATTATTGGAGAGAAATAGACAGAGAGAAACATGATGACAATGAGAATAATCTGCTGCTGCTGCTGCTGAACCAAAGAGAGAGAAAAAAAAGTTGCGTAACAAAGTGAACGAAAAAAAGAGAATGATCAGGGTGGCTACTCTGTGTGCGTATAGTGCGTAATGATCTACCACCGCTGCGGCTGTGGCGTAAAAAGCTATTTTCCCAATGTCTTGCTGATGATTTGACTCTGGTCAATTCCATTTCTCACAATCATCATCAATGTTCCCATTTCTCTCTCTCTCTCTCTCTCTCTTTCTCTATCTTACTCACAATCGCATTCCATCCTCATGTGCTCTATAAACCATAATATTATATGATATTGTTGTAACTGCTCTAGCTTTACAATACATAACGCATGAACGTCGCACTGCCATTATCTCAGAATTGTTTCCTTACCGTGTAAAATTTCATTACGAGTTAAACCTACGACCAATAATAATACAATAATATCCATGTTTCTCGTCGTCGATACTAGTTTTGTGATAAGATTAAGCAGAGAAATACAAAATCATTTTACACACACACACATACATATTTTATGGTGCTATGTACTAGCAAACGGTGCAGCAGCAGAGCAGTGATCATACAATTTCTATAGCTTATTGTTGTCTTTGTGATAACAACACTACTAAAAACTGGCTTTATTCAACATATAGTCAGGCAATGCAATCATTATCATCGTATTTCCCAACTCCACGTACCTAACAGAAAACAGGGCAAACACGCCATGTACAAATGTATTGCTTTCAATGTACCATTACTATTTTACTTACAGGAAAGTTCAGTGGACGAAACAGCCTTAGCATTTTTACCATGCTGGATTGGTTGTGTATATGTTTGTTCTACTTTATTCTCTACCAACAGCGGTTGTAGTGGTGGTGGTGATGATGGTGTTGGTCTGCTGTTATCCAACAACTTCATGCAACTGTTATTACTGAGTACTGTTACTACTACTACTACAACTGATAATAGGGAGAAAAGAGAAAGTTCTCGCTTTTATTCCTTTCTTTTTACCGAGAACACAGAGCGAGAGAGAAAGAGAGAACGAAAAAAAGTTCGAAGAACCATTACGGGTGTCAATAGTAATGGCAGCTCTGCTTGATGTAATGCTAGTGGTGATAGAGGAAAATGTTATTCGTTCCCTTTTTGCTATTTTCACGATACGATATCTTTTTTTTTCTCCCGCTTGCTTCGGTTTACTCTCTCTCTCTCTCTCTCTAATATTCTGATATATACAAGAATAACACTGTTTTGTGGCAGTTGCAGTATCAGCATTGTATTTGTGTGTGTGTGCCTATGAGAAGATATCCAAGAGCCATAATATTACCGTTATTGTTTGATAGAAAGCGTTATTTTCAGGAGGAATAATAATACTTTGTGCTACACTGTTGGTGAGATGGATGGATGATGCCATATAACTTTTTCACATTTAGTCTACTCACTTCTACTAGATAATATAGCTCATCAGTTTGCTGTCTATTGAAGTTGAACCTTTTTCTCTCTAGCAGCAACTTAACTTTCACACACGCAATATTATGCTAACCGGTCGGCGGTGGTAGTTGCTCGGTGATAGTGTAATGGCGATGGTGTGTGGTGTGCAACTAACCACCACAAGCACACCACTGACAACGTATCATCAATCGATGTGATATAAACAGAAATGGAGAGAGGGAAATAGGGAGAAAGATAAAAGAGCAGAGCATCAGAGCGAGTGAGTGACTGCTAGATACACATCAGTAGAGTTTTTTTTTCTGACCAGACGAAAAGAGTAAAGTGAACAGTGTAGTAATAGTAGTAGTAGTGCAAGAAGCCATTACTACAATCTATTTTTGGTATTGACACATGAAAAATTATTATGTTTACAGTTTGTCATCATGATGAATGGATTAAGACCGCCTTTGATAAAATGAGAAGGATCATTTACGAAAAACACCAAACCAAGACCGCAGTATAAGTGCTGAAACTATAACCACTCGACTAGTAAAAATGTTATCGACTTGCTTGATTTTTACTGCAACATTATTTAGTTTTCTTTTTTCAAACTTTAAAAGCAAAGCTGTAAACTAATTTCTATAATTCAAGTAGTGAAAATGGTAATATGTAAATACTTTGAGTGAAAGGAGAACAGAGGGATACGTAGTTTTAAAAAGATTTATTTACTAAAACCAGCAGAATTATACTTGCGCTGCTTTCCCTGTACACAGTCTGCATATTTTTACCAAGCAAAAGTATCTATTTTACACTCAAATTTACCAACAAATATCTTTTGAAAACAGCCATTGTGTTTTTATTTTGTAAATTTACGCCAACGTGAATGTAGGTATTTATTTTGTTGTGCACTTCACAAATGCACGTTTTATAGATAGAATCCACTTTTTCTCCAAATTTTCATTCATTTATGCACCAATTCCTGCCTCAATTCAAACGTTTAAACAGCTTTTCTTTTAGAGTGAGGCTAAAGGTTTATTGCTTCATTCTCAGGCGCTTTTCCCTTGTTTAAAATATTCTCCTCGCTTATTTTTCTTTCCTTCTATCGCTTTTCCTATTTGCTCTAATACTACTACTACTAAAAACATTCACCATTTTCCACAGAGAAACGAGTAGTTGAAAGAGAGGAAAAGAAGGAAGGAGAATCGCAATGGCAGCAGAAAGAAAGCACAAAAAGACATAACAATAATGATAATAGAATTGCCTCATACTCATAAGTACAAAAAAGTACATAGGCTGGCAAGCAAGGGGAAAAACTAGAACGAATAAGTTAAGAAAAGACATAACATAACAAAAAATATTCTCTCTGTCTTTGAATCTACGAAAAGAAAGTTTCTTTTTTTTCGTTAATATAACCACATATTTGTGTATAATATTTTGTATATACAACACTACTGCTAGTGTATCAAAGTCCCTGTTGAATTGTAAAGTGGAACATTGCTCTATGTTCCATAAGGGCGGTTATGATGATGATGATGATGGCGATGGCATACCCAAGGAGGAAAAAAACTCTCGTCACTCATCCAACTTGAACTTGTGAGCTGAGTGAGCTTGGACAGTCTTGACTGAGTATGTAACAAAGTATATATGTTTGTATGTTTATTTGAGCAAGAATATATTTTGTATGTTACTTTGCACATTATTTCCTTGAAAAAAAAACTCCTAAAAAGAGAACACACCGTGTAGTAGTAGTATGTAGTTACGTTTTTTTGTGCTGCCAGTGCAGAAAATGGAAATAAGAGAGCAACATCAGCAAAAAAAGAAGGAGAGCGAGAGAGGGAAAACAGCGACCACAGAAGAGAGCGAGGATGAAGAAAAAACTGACAGTTTATTTTGCAATTTATAAGCAGAGGAACAGTATACATTACCATACAAAATGGGCAAGCTCAACTTTTTTGCTTTCGCTTGGCTTTACTTTGCAATAAGGATCCATTTTCCAAGGAAGAAGAAAAAAACTTTCAAACTGTCTGGTGCCTTTAATACTTGCTTGCTTTTGGACTACATGCATATAGGTACGTGTATATTGTCAGATCTATAATATTATTACGTACATCCTTTGCTTCTCTCAACTGCTACGTTTTACATACAATTTTCCTTCGTCGTAGATAGGTAGGTAATACATGCTTTTCTCTTTTTTTTGTCTATTGCTGCGAGCACGAGGAAGATGATGTTGTTGCTGCTACTGCTGAGGTAAGTTTGCAAGTTTAGTGCTACGACTTTGTAAAAAAAATCCACTAACAACCCACCACAGAAACTTGTGCATTATCCTTTTTTGTCTCTATCTATTTATACTATATACCTATATATGTATTTTTTTCTGCATTGTTATTTCTAAACCATACTACCATTCTTCTCTTTTTTTCAACTTGTAAAGCTTCACCCAACCTTCTCCACCACCACCACCGCCATCAACAAACTCAACTTTACTTCAATTCATTCCAGTGGAGAAAAACAGATTCGAATGATGATAGCGGTGATATGCTGGTAGTGATTGTATAAAGTTGGGTTGTTGTTGTGTTGTGTGATCTATGTGCATCTTTTACATAAGCATAAAAACCTTCATTACGTATGTACACCCTTTTCCCACTATTACGTTTCCGAATGTCCTCTAAAAGTGTCAATATTTTATTCTTGTGCTATGCCTTCTGCCTTGCAAGTTGAGCATGGAGTGAGTGAATGTGTATGTGTGAAGGAAAAAGGGAAGAATGGAAAGAAAGATGTGTATTCATGTGTGTACAGCTTTTACTGTTGACACAATACGTAAATTTACCTCTGCCATGCAAAAGGTATGTAGATATATGATAATGGCTGGATATTATACCATTACCCGTTTGTTCATTGAGAACTTTGACCATTGTCATTGTGCTTGGGTATTTTTTTGATAAAAGGGAAACCTTTTGTCGCTTGTACCTAAATACATACATGCATGCTTACCGATGTAGGTAGGTACTGTGACCATTCATGCGAAAAGCAATGTACAATGCAAAAATTCTTGTACGCCTTTTTCACAACCAAAATGCTCGGAAAAGTTGTAGTGGTACTAGCGTTGTTAAATACATATATCTATGTGTCAGTGTGCAGGGTATTATACTATCAGTCATTTTTGCGATTATGTACTTTTTTTACACAACTTGTGTATGTTTATACATGCTTATTTGGTATGACAAACATACGTAAAAGTTGTGAAGAAGAACAAAAAGTTGAAGCCCTTTTTGCTCATAGCGTAATAGCGTGTTTCTTGGCAAAAAAAAACAATCGGGCAATATGTACATACACATTTTTGTGTATATCTACAATATTCATATACATAGATATTGGTGCTTGTAGTAAAAAAAGTATAAAAATCTTTTTCCATTACAACCACTACAACTTTTTATGCTCACTACTAACTGGAATATTAACATTTTCTGCATTTTATTACCACCGTGGAGCAAATGGAACATGAAAGAATGTGTCTCGACACTTTACTACTATTGTCAGCTGCCATCAGCATCAATAGAATTGCTTGGGCAGTGTATCCCTATAATATTCGTCTTTTTCTAGCATGTTTGGATTTATATTTACTTATGTGGAAATCCTAAATATCCTTTGATAATATGATGCGAGTATGTCATCGTCATCATGATGATATGTATTTTTTATTACGCTCACACAACTGCCTCCTTCAATAACAAAAACAACAGCAGTAGTAGCAGCAGCAGCAGCACACTCAGGTTTTCGTTCAGAGAAATTATATCCGCGTTTGCAGACTAGCAGCAGACCAAATAACGAATGTTGTTTTTCTCTTTTGATTTTGTCAATGTTTCTGTTGAAGTAATATTAAATCTGTATAGGCAAGAATATTGGTGACCTGCCTGCTGCTGTGGTTGCCGTACTGCATCTATTCTGGCGTGTTACTACATTTTTTTTCTTTTGTTTACCGTGAAAGAGTATAAATGTATTTTTCTCTCCTTTTCTACTACCATCCCTCATTTTCCTGTTCTACTATTACTACTGATTATTGTATAATATGTATTTACTACTAGTATTTCTTTGTTCTTTTCAATACTGAGTGCAATACATTTTTTTCTCTTTTTGCTGCTGCTGCTGGGTCTACGATTGCTCAAAGGTAGTTTAAGGTATATACCGCACTGTTGACGTATTAGTAGCATGGATGTTGTACTGTGTGTGCATGAACATGTAATAGAAAAACCTATCGAGACACCGGGAGAGATTTTACGTATTACACATTAAATCCATGCATGTCATGGCATACCATCATCATTCATGCCTTCCAGTTTCATTGCTCTCTACAACCATAACATTCTGTCACACAGCCATCCGTAACGATTTTCATTCCGAAGGAAACATACTCGAAAAACATGGTTTCATTTATTACGTTATGTTATGTGTCGCTCGCTACTACCACCACCACTACTTACTATGGCTGCTATTATTATTAGTATTGTGCAAACTATATTATTATTATTATTATTATTATATTATCCCTTTTGCTTTGATACTACTTCCAAACTGCTCGTTCGTGAAACTCAGCAAGGCGCAATAGGAACAAAAACATCACAAGAAATACATGCAGCAAGCATTTCATATTACAGCAACAACTTGATAGAATAGATTGAATCCAGCCTAAATTTTTAGCTAGATCTCTCTCTCTCTCTCTCTGTCGAGTTTCTTGTCTTGCTTCTTACTCGTATCCACGCGTAAAATTTTCGATTCACAATGTCGTTTACTTGTTCCACTAAAAATATCCTGTAGATATAATAATAAAATGCAAAAGTTGGTAGACTATTTTACTTGATATAAATATTTTGGCATATTCATTCATTCATTCATTCATTCGCTCACTTGAACAGACAAGACAACTACATGCAGCCTACTTTGTGTATCAAGCAGTAATGTGAGGTATTATTATTATCATTCGCGGTGACACTTGAGCAATAATGTGCTTCTAACAAACGGCACCACCGACGCCGTCACGACATTTGTAACAAGCGTAGTAGTAGTAGTAGCAGCAGTAGAAGATGATGGTGGCAAGAGTTGTAATATGTGTCTTGTGTATATGTATGTGTGTATGTGCAATGCAAAGTTTATTATACGCAATGTCGTTGTCAACCCCGATGGATTTGATGCTCTTCTTCTTCTTCTTCACTCACTCACATCTAATGCTACCACTGCTACCAACCAACAACAAAACTTAGCCAACCAACTACCATCAAATCATTTCATACCAGCACTGATCATCATTTTGAGATTTCTTGCATGTTGATGTAATAATAATAATAATGTTACAAAAAAACTTCTATTCTATTCTGTTTTCCTATCGGCAATTTTCTTTTCTTTTTTTTCTGCAAACTTCTCTTTACTTGCAGTAGTACACGATCGCATCGAACAGCTCAGTTCTCATGTGAAAATGTCAAGCAAGGCAAGCTGACAATATTGGAACATTTTCATGCATAATCTGCTCTTTGGTCAGCCGAGTGTGACACCCAGAAAAGTAGAACGAAAAACGAGGAGACATTTTTTCTCTCCCTCTCCTCTCTCTCTCTCTCATTTCGTTGTTGACAATGTACCGTGTAGCGTGTACATACAAAGTATATATTTCCTTAAAGAGAATTCATTCGTGATGCGATGGTTGTTTTTTTCTGTGAAGATGTAAAGCACAGTCACTTCTCAGAATGCTGATGATATTGCTTTTGTATATGGTTAACTTTCTGAGAGCTGAGCGACAACTGAGACACAGAGTGTATGCACACACACACAAGTTGATGGCGACAACTTGGTGCGGTCTTCATCATGATTGTGAGTGTATAATTTTACACGGCATATTATGCAGTTATACATAAGTTATGTACATAATATTACGCTTTTGTAGGTACCATATAAATATACCGGCTAAAGTTTGCTTTATTGAGATATCCGCCGGTGGTGGTGGTGTCTGTATCCGAGAATAAGCACTTTCTTACTTTGCTGCTGTTGCTGCCTAGCTTCTTTTCGATGTACACTCTTTTTGTGTCGTCATATTGCTTTTTTGAATGTCTCCCTCAAAAAAGTGAATGAATGAATGAACTAAACGAGGAAATTTGTAGGAGGAAAAAAGAAGAAAAAGAGGTGGAAGAAGAACTGATGACGACAATGACTATTATAACCGACATGACACCTTTCGGGTATATAATATCGCTAAAGTCATACCCACCAGCGGCGACCAGTAATGTAGTTACTATAATAATACTGTGATTTTATGGCAAAAAGTTGGATGTTAGTGGCTTTTTCCTCTTTCTTCCTTTTTTGCCTTGTAGGAGTAGTAGCGGTAGAGTAGTAAAGCACACAAAGCGCAAAAAAAGTAAATGTGCATTAGCTTTTTGCTCTTCTCACAGTCTCTGAACTGGTATTCATAGTTCATGTAAAGTCAAGAAAAAAAAGGTTAGAAAAAAATATCAAAGAGCGAGAGAGAGAGTGAGACAGAAAGATGAGATGAGAAAGCAATGTTGTGCCAGTGGAAGTTTGTGATGGCAGTGGCGGTACACCCTTCATGTTATGAAGAGCTTAAAATGTATGTACAAAAGTTTGAGATTTTTATTGGGGAAATCTATACATCCCCGACAACTACTATCATTTCGTATTATTATGTACATTTTTTCCTGTTTTTTCTCCTCTTGATAGAATGTGGTGATCTGAAGAAACGACGATGAAGAGAGTGAAATGTGGAAGACAGAAATGTGCAGACTTGGTGAAACTCAAGTAAGAAAAGATGTGAATCTCTGTCGCCTTTTTCATATACTGGCCAAAAGTAGTGTTTATATATTTATACACACACACACCACATCAATGTATATATATGTACACTTGTGCTTGAAAAAAGCCTTGAAAAAAAGTAAAAGAGTATTAGTAGTAGTTGTAAGTTATGGTATGTGGTATATAGCTCTACTAGCTGTATGTAGTAGTGGAACGAAATCGTAATTTCAGTCATTCTCATCTGCGTTCTAATACTACTACTACTCCTTTTGCTGATGTTCGTTTGAGAAAAAAAGCTATTTCTGATAGTGGTGAACACTGAGCACACACTCTCTCTCTGGAAAAAAAGATGCTATTTACTATAAATATACGACTCGTATTGATTACGTAAAACTGGATGACAAGTGCTTAGCATTGCTTTTGCTCAGTCACAGTCAGAGAGCAAGGGAGATCCTCTAGAAATTCATGAATGACCAACCTCCCCTTTTCAATTCTTCTTTTCTCCATAGCCATCTACATACATATACTATACACGCTTTTATAGAAAATACCTAGTGTACACAATGGAACACTGTTTCTCTCCTTCACTCTCTTTACTGCTGCTATCTCGATAACTTCACTACTTCCATTCACCATCATCATCAGATGACAACGACGATGAGAGTACCCTGACTACCTATCTATCTATATACTTGTGTACATTCTTCTTCTTTATGTGTTTTCCTGCTGCTGCTACCAAAGTCGATGCACACTCACTCACTACTTACTTTGCTCTCAATACCAAGAAATCTCAGCTCTTCTCTCTCTCTCTTTCATCGTCTCTGATTCAACTATTCTTACTTTCCTGGTCTAAATGACACAAGTGAGCACGTAATGGACCTCGACGACATTTTCTTACACTGGTGCTGCTCCTAAACCTAGTAATGTTCAATAGTGCCTACATTCTCATTGCTTTTTTTCTTTCTTTCTCGTTTCTTTTTTCTTGCAACATTCTTTTCTTTCGTTTCCTTTTTCCTATACTACTTCCTGCCTAACAGAAAATCCAGCAGAGAAGTAGTGGCAACAAAAGAGAAATTTTGTCTCTCTCTCTCTCTTTCTCTCCCACTCTTTTAGCTTTTTGTGCTTACACACATTCGCTCACTCTCATTCTCTCTCGTTTTTCCTCTGCTGACATTCATAACATTACATTTTTCTTGATGATAATGATATCACACGGTTTTTTCTGTGCTGTTGGTGTTGATGCATTGTCTTCGTCTTCGACTTTTTAGGTAGATATCAAACAGAAGAGGATGAATATTGTAGTATTTTTACGCTAGAGTGCTAGTAATAATTTTGTGCGTACCTAGCTTGTAGCTACTAGTACCTCTTTAACTTCTATTGCCAACTGGGAGGGAAAAGGATAGGAAGTTAAAGTTGAAAGGAGAAAGAATATGGTGCCATCATCATGATCAACATCAACGCGAGGATGATCCGTGTGCCATTCTGTGCTGCATTTGGGATGCGTGCCTACCTACATAAAAGTTTTTTTGCCTTTAGCAATATGCCATGTGGGAATATGGAAGCATTATGATAAAAGGGAGCAGAGAATAGGAACACTGTGATAGTAATAGTAATAATGTAGTGGGATTGAAGGACGGACGTGTGCATGACTCTCCCACACTCTCGCAAGAAAGAAATAAAAGATGGTGATGACGATGACATGACAAAAAGAAAATATAAGGAGAGGAAGAAATGAAAATATATATAAAAAAAACAAATGAAGATCGACATGCGGTAAAAGAAGTAGTTCATAAAAATGGACGAATCTGCGTGGAAAATAGGAGAAGATAGTAATGCCCCACTGCATATATACATAGGTAGTACTTATGTAGGTATGTATATGATAATATTGAGTTTGTCTCATCTACCAAGCCGCTACCACCATCACCACCACCACGGTCTTTTACTTTGTTTGTGAGTAAGGACAGCGAGAATAAGTCTGCTGCTCTTGATGATAATGATGATGCAATATGTAGTAGATAGCATAATGCAATGAGAATGAGTTTTAAAATGAAAGTCATTTTAGGTAGAACGAAGAAGAAACTGATTACACTTCATGACTCTTCTCTTCTCTTTCTTTTTCTCTTTGGTTCTCGAATCTTGTACAGATGAAAATCCCCTAGCTGTCTTTTTGGGCTGAAGTTTATGTTATTATCATGCATACATCTCTGCGATATTAGTCGTTTTATGTACATACCTACCAGCTAGTTTGGGAGAGAGTAAAGAAGGCATGCTTGCTTCACAAATTCTTAAAAATTTAGTATTAGCTTGGCTTACTTAAACACATGCATACATACATGCCTATTTTGTCGTACTATCACAACTTTTTTTAGAGAAAAATTCATATACTATGCTCGTATACCATCATCATTGCCAGTGTGTCCTTTACTGGCTACAATAAAATAATATCAGTTGAATGTCATCATCATACCTTCTTCATACCTGAATCTATGCAGCAGCAGCAGTAGCAACAGAACAAGGAGAAAAACAAGCACGTCGAGGACCAAATGAAATGCTGTTCAGAACAGAAAGAACCGAGTTTCAGGAATGACATTGCATAATATCTTGTAGGAAAAATGCGCTTACAATCTGGCAAAGAGCATGATGATGTTGAAAATTATAGTATAAAGCATGTATATAAAATGATAATAATAGAAGATGGAAAACTATTTTTTTGACGTGATTTCAAGCAGCAGCATTTGCTCATGGTCCACATGCAAACATCACCACCCATCTACTTCACAAATTCCTTTATCCTTTATATAAAAAAGGCTTTGAAACAAATGAATAGTATGTGATCCCAATTCGTTCATTCTTCTGGAGAAGCTCTACATACACAGCAGCAATGTTTTATAGAATAATAAATAAATAAAGAAGAAGAAGGAGTAAAGTAAATGTCTATTTGCTACTGTCTATCTCATAAGCTCCACTTTTATTTCATTTCTTACGGAGAATGCGGGTGAGTGAATGATTTGATATTGCAGAGAGGGAAAGAGACAAGAAGCTGAGAAGATGACTGGTTCGTAATACACACAGCACAGCAGTGATGATGATGATGATAGTCATCATGCTCGTCGCTCTCTCGTCATCCATCTCATTTCACCAACACACTTCTGTCATCGTCGTCGACTAGATTCCTCCACTTCTTGCACAGTCAGTTTTTGTGTCTTCAATGGCACGACGACGACATTCCATACATTAGCATGACATATTATATAAGTACCTTACATGTGTGTACTTTAGTGCTACTATTAGCAGTGAAAGGAGAAGTACTAGTAGTAGTAACATGCATAGCAGTAGTGAGGAGAACAAAATCGAGAAATACAATTGAATCAAACTCAACTTTGTCAACATCAAGGAAAAGATGAGATGTCATCCAATCATAAGCTACTCGAGAGACGTGAATAAGTAAGTGGGGAAGAATGCATTGAGTGAGTTGAGTGTGGAGGCCGACCGGATAGAAAATGGATGTTACATCAGAAGTAGTGCTACGTGAACAAGAGGACTCTTTTGCTACTCCTACTACTACTACTACTACTCCTTCTCAAAAAACTCAACTGTGTCGTAGTACCACCGAAATTCTACAGCTATGCCTTATAAAATAACATCAAACAATGCGAAAAGTTCCTATTACGCGTTTCGGTCCATGCCAATATACAGAATCTGTATGTAGGTAGGTAGTCAGTCACGTTATTTTCATTTTACTTTGTCATCTACACAAGATTTCTCCTTTCCCATCATATCCATCCCTTCTATTTCATCTGCATTTTGTATGGCGTTATTACGCAATACATACACTACTCAGGATAATCCCATTTTAGTGCACAGTAGCGTTTCAGCACTACTACTACTACTAAATGCAGGGAATTTATGCACTCATTTTATACCTCATTCATATTATTATGCAGAAAACGAGCAGAAAATTTTGAGTTTCTGTTTATCACTGCTGGCAGCAGTAGTAGAACTGTAGTACTGCGTGGCGTGCTGTGCGTGTACAGAAGACAGACAGAAGAAGAACAAGTAGTCAGCATGAAACTTTTGTGGTGACGACTTTTTGGTAGATTTGGCCGTGGTGAAAACATTTTCGAGTTTTGACGTGGTGGTAGGTTGGTAGGTAGGTAGGTGGTAGCAGTAAAGTCTTTCTTTTTGCCTACACAAAAATTATTATTATTATTATTATTACCACTACTATACTAACGAAAACGAGAGAAAGTAATCGTGTGTGCCTACTATGGTACTATGAATTCATACAGATAATATGCAGGTACACACATTATTACTAATATCCATACACGACACAGTATTTCGCTTCAAGATATATGTAAGCAAACAAGTACATCATGCAGCAACCACACACCACACTCATCTTTCTCGTCAGCGAAAAAGTAGACAAGGACACAACAGGCAGAAGGCAAGTCATTCCATCCTTCCGTCTGTCCTTTACTTCACTTGTTAGTTGCAATTCAAAAAAGCTCTCGTCTAGCTGCTTCTTTCTTCATCTTACATTACATTCATATTTCTCCGTTCTCTACCCCTACTACTACTACTTCTACTCACTTTTGCATTTACGTTTTACGTGAGCAAGTGTGTGTGTGTGTGCATTTTATAATAAACGAGGAGAAAGTAAAGCCCATAATATTATATTCCTGTTACCATTGCTGCATGACATGTCATGACATAATGCTCTCTCCTGCGACTTACGACTTTGAGAACTCTTCAAGAAGGACAATTCCGTTTGCACATGGAATATAATGCCATGTGGCATGGCATGTTTTCTTTAATGCATACACACAAATGATATAATATATTATTACAGCAATGAAGTTTAGTGAGCATGCTTATGTATATATATGTCTATATGTATGTGTGTGGTTTTTAGTACCGCCACAACTGGAAAATGTGTGTGTATGAAAGAGAGAAAGAGAGAATAGCACAGTCTATATTTCGTCAGCTTGTTTTATGATGATGATAGTTTCACTTGGTTGAGCTGTTGGTGGTTAGTTTTGCTACTACTAACTCATGATGCTCCTGGTTTTTGGCTTGGCATGCCTGCCTTTCGCCGCGGTGCTGAAAGTCATCTTAGAGGAAAGTAAAAGGAATGACGACCATGATGATTTTGATGATGACGATGATGGCTGTACATATACCTATAATAATACCTAGTATATTCAAGTGTTTTGTTAAAGCATACGTGTGTACTTATATTATACGTCTCTCTCTCTCTCTCTCTATTTCTTTAATA